>JAJPUD010023029.1:0-20546 GCA_023553655.1 Myrmecobius fasciatus | reverse complement strand
ATCTGGTGTTCAATTAAGAGTTCCAGTTCTTCTTTGGACATAAATTTGTTCCATCTGCACAGGTCTGAGAGGGAAACTATACTACATTCCTCTAATTTACTTATAATATTACTCTTCATATCCAAATCATGAACAAATTTAGATCTTATCTTGGTATGTGGTGTTAGGTGTTGGTCAAGCCCTAATTTCTTCCACATTAGTTTCCAATTTTCCCAGCAGTTTTTGTCAAATAGTGAGTACTTATCCCACAAGCTGGGGTCTTTTGGTTTATCAAACACTAAATTGCTATAGTTATTGCCTAGTTTGTCCTGTAATTCTGTCCTATGCCACTGATTGACTACTCTATTTCTTAGCCAGTACCAAATGGGTTTGATGACCACTGCTTTATAATGTAGTTTT
Source organism: Myrmecobius fasciatus (assembly GCA_023553655.1). Lineage (NCBI taxonomy): Eukaryota > Metazoa > Chordata > Mammalia > Dasyuromorphia > Myrmecobiidae > Myrmecobius > Myrmecobius fasciatus. The sequence continues at coordinate 20,147 of JAJPUD010023029.1, read as the reverse complement.
ATATCTGGTACAGTAAGGCCACCTTCATCAGCCTTTTTTTTTCATTAATTCCCTTGAAATTCTTGTCCTTTCGTTCTTCCAAATGAATTTTGCTACTATTTTTTTCTAGATCTGTAAAATAATTTCTTGGGAGTTTGATTGGTATGGCACTAAATAAGTAAATTAGTTTGGATAGTATTTTCATTTTTATATATTCACTAAGCCTACCCATGAGTACTTGATGCTTTTCCAATTGACTAGGTCTGACTTTATTTGTGTGGATATAATTTGATATTGTTATAATAATATGAAAAAGAAACTAGAGGTGGAAAGGAGATCATACTGGAATAAAAGGGAAAGGAGATAAAATAAGGGAAATTAGATCTCATGAAGAGGCAAAGAAAAACCATTATAACTGAGGGAAAGAAGGGAAGGGGATGAGCATTGGTTGAATCTTACTCTCATCAGATTAAGCTCTAAGAGAGAATATCAGACATATTTGATTTCACAGAGAAACTTGTCTCACATTATAGGAAAGTGGGAAAAGAAAAAGAAAAACTAATAGAATGGAAAACAGAATATTAGGAGAAAGGTGTAAAAAAGGGGGAGGGGATCTAACAGGGGAGGACTGTTTGAAGGAGGTGGTCATCAAAAGCAAAATATTGGGGAGGAGAGAAGGGGAATAGGAAAGAGAAAAGTATAATAGGGTAAATAAGATGACAGGAAATACAGAATTAGTTATTTTAACTGTAAACGTGAATGGGATGAACTCTCTCATAAAACGGAAGCAGATAGTAGACTGGATTAAAAGTCAGAATCCTACAATATGTTGTTTACAAGAAACACATTTAAAGCATGTAGAGAGTGAAGGTAAAGGTCTGGAGCAGAATCCATTATGCTTCAGGTGAAGTAAAAAAAAGCAGGGTAGCCATCCTGATCTCAGATCAAGTAAAAGCAAAGATAGATATAATTAAAAGAGATAAGGAATAAAACTATGCCAAAGGGTACCACAGATAATGAAGCAATATTAATACTAAACATATATTCACCAAGTGGTATAGCATCCAAATTATGAGAGGACAAGTTAAAAGAGATGCAAGAAGAAATAGACAGCAAAACTATACTAGTGTAAAAATCTCAATCTTGCTCTCTCAGAACTAGATAAATCAAACCATAAAATAAACAAGAAAGAATTTAAGGAGGTAAACAAAATGTTAGAAAAGTTAGGTATGACAGATCTTTGGGAAAAAATTGAAAGGAGACAGAAAGGAATTTACTTTTTTTCTCAGTGGTTCATGGAACTTATAAAAAAGCTAACCATGTGTTAGGGCATAAAAATCTCAAAATCAAATGCAGAAAGGCAGAAATAGTAAATGCATTTTTTTCAGATCATGATGCAATAAAAATCACATGCAATATAAGGCCAGGAGCAAATGGATTAAAAAGCATTTGGAAACTAAATAATCTCATCCTAAAGAATGAATGGATTAAACAGCAAATCATAAATACAATCAATAATTTCATCCAAGAGAATGACAATAATGAGACAACTTATCAACATTTGTGGGATACAGCTAAAGGGAAAATTTCATATCTCTAGATGCTTACTTGCATAAAATAGAGAAAGAGAAGATCAATGAATTGGGCTTGCAACTTAAAAGAAAAAAACTAGAAAAAGAACAAATTAAAAGCCCTGAATTAAATACCAAATTTGAAATTCTGAAAATAAAATGGGAGATTTATAAAAATTAAAATAAGAAAACTATTGAATTAATAAATAAAACTAAATATTAGTTTTATGAAAAAACCAACAAAATAGAGAACTATTTAGTTATTTTGATTAGAAAAAGAAAAGAAGAAAATCAAATTGTGAATCTCAAAAATGAAGAGGGAAAACTTTCCACCAATGAAGAGGAAATTAGAGTAATAAATAGGAGTTATTTTGCTCAACTATGTGCCAATAAATTTGATAATCTAAATGAAATGGAGGAATATCTCCAAAAATATAGATTGCCTAGGTTAACAGAACAATAAATAAATTATTTATAGAATCTCATTTAAGAAAAAGAAATGGAACAAGGTATTAATCAATGCCCTAAGAAAAAAATCTCCAGGACCAGCTTGATTTACGTGTGAATTCTACCAAACATTCAAAGAATAATTAATTCCAATACTATATAAACTATTTGAAAAAATAGGGAAAGAAGGAATCCTACCAAATTCCTTTTATGACACATATACGGTGCTGATAGCTAAACCAGGCAGAGTGAAAAGAGAGAAAGAAAATTATAGACTAATTTCTCTAATGAATACTGATGCAGAAATCTTAAATAAAATATTAGCAAAGAGATTACAGAAAGTCATCCCCAGGATAATACACTATGACCAAGTAGGATTTATATCAGGAATTAAGGGCTAGTTCAATGTTAGAAAAAATATCAGCATGATCAACTATATCAATAACTAAACTAACAAAAATCATATGATTATCTCAACAGATGCAGAAAAAGCATTTGGTAAAATCCAACACCCATTCCTATTACAAACAGTAGAGATTATAGGAATAAATGGACTTTTCCTTAAAATGATCAGTAGCAACTCAGCAAGCTGAGTAATGGAGCCAAACTAGAATCATTCCTAATAAGATCAGGAGTAAAACAAGGCTGCCCACTATCATTATTACTATTCAATATTGTATTAGGAATGTTAGCTTTGGCACTATGAGAAGAAAAATAGATTACAGGAATCAGAGTAGATTATGAGGAAACCAAATTATCACTATTTGCAGATGATATGATGGTATTTTTAGAGAGAACCCTAGAGAATCAACTAAAAATCTACTAGAAACAATTCACAACTTTAGCAAAGTTGCAGGATACAAAATGAATCCACATAAATCATCAGCATTTTCATATATTACCAAAAAAGTCTAGGAGCAAGAGGTACAAAAAAATTCCATTCAAAATAACTGTTGATAATATAAAATATTTGGGAATCTGTCTGTCAAGAGAAAGTCAGGAACGATATGAACACAACTACAAAACACTTTCCACACAAATAAAGTCAGAGCTAATCAGTTGGAAAAATGTCAATTACTCATGGGGGTAGACTGATGAATATAATAAAAATCACAATACTTCCTAAATTAATCTACATATTTAGTGCCATACCAATCACACTCCCAAAAATGATTTTGCAGATCTTGAGAAAATAGTAAAAAATTTCATCTAGAAGAATAAAAAGGTCGAGAATTTCAGGGAAATTAATGAAAAAAATGCCAATGAAGGTAACCTAGTGTTGCCAGATCTAAAACTATATTATAAACCAATGGTCATCCAAAGCATTTAGTACTGGCTAAGAAACAGAGTAGTCGATTAGTGGAATAGGTTAGGTTCACAATACAAAATAGTCAATAACTACAGTAATCCAGTGTTTGACAAAACAGAAAGACCTCAACTTCTGGGATAAGAACTCAATATTTGACAAAAACTGCTGGGAAAATTGGAAACTAGTGTGGAAGAAATTAGGGCTTGACCCACACCTAACACCACATACCAAGATAAGATCTAAATGGGTTCATGATTTAGACATAAAGAGTGATATTATAAACAAATTAGAGGAACATAGGATAGTTTACCTCTCAGACCTGTGGAGAAGGAAGGAATTTGTGTGCAAAGAAGAGCTGGAACTCATAATTGAACACCAGGTAGACAATTTTGATTATAATAAGTTAAAAAGTTTTTGTACAAACAAAACAATGCAGAAAAGATCAGAAGGGAAGCAATAAATTGGGAAATCATTTTCATATTTAAGGGTTCTGATAAAGGCCTCATTTTTTTTCTTTTTTTTTATTAAAGCTTTTTATTTGTATAACATATGTATGGGTAGTTCCCCAATACTGATCTTTATCAAGCTTTCCATTACAAATTTTACTCCCAGTCCCCTCCCCTCCCCTAGATGGCAGGAAGTCCACTACATGTTAATAATGTTGAAATGCTTGAGAAGTTATGCAAGAAAAATCCTATCTACAAGAAAAAAAAAGAATCAGAGAAAGGCAACACAATGCAAGCAAATGTCAATAGAGATCATGAAAATGTTACGTTTTGGTCCATATTTCATTTCCCTCTCTCTGGGTGTATATGGTTTTCTTCAGTGAACAATTGGAACTGGTTTGAGACAATTCTTTGTTGCAGAGAGCCATGTCCATCAGAATTGATCATCATGTAATACTGTTGTTGCTGTGTATGATGATCTCCTGGTTCTGCTCGTTTCACTCAGCATCAGTTCATGCAAGTCCCTCCAGGCCTCTCTGAAATCGTCCTGCTAGTTGTTTCTTACAGAGCAATAATATTCCATTACATTCATATACCATAATTTATTCAGCCATTCTCCAATTGATGGGCATCCCTTCAGTTTCTAGTTTCTAGCCACTACAAAAAGGGCTGCCACAAACATTCTTGCACAGTAAAGGCCTCATTTCTAAAATACATAGAGAATTAACTCAAATTTATAAGAATCCAAGTCATTCTCCAATTGATAAATGGTTAAAGGATATGAACAGACAATTTCCAGATGAAGAAATTGAAGCTATTTCTAATCATATAAGAAGGTGCTATAAATCACTATTGATCAGAGAAATGTAAATTAAGACAACTTTTTTTTTTTTTTGCTTTTTTTGCTGAGGCAATTGGGATTAAGTGACTTGCCCAGGGTCACACAGCTAGGGAATGTTAAGTGTCTGAGACCAGATTTGAATTCAGGTCCTCCTGACTTCAGGGCTGGTGTTCTATCCACTGTGCCAACTAGCTGCCCCAAATTAAGACAACTTTGAGATACCATTGCACACCTTTGAGATTGAGTAACATGACAGGAAAAGATAATGATGAATGTTGGAGGAGATGGGGGAGAACAGGGACACTGATACACTGATACGATGGTGAATGGATTCAGCCATCTGGAGAGCAATTTGGAACTATGTTCAAAAAATTATCAAACTGTGTGTACTCTTTAACACAGCAGTGTTTCTATTGGGCCTATATCCCAAAGAAATCTTAAAGGCAGGAAAGGGACCCACACATGCAAAAATGTTTGTGGCAGCCCTTTTCATAGTGCCAAGAAACTAAAAACTGAGTGGATGCCCATCAGTTGAAGAATCAGCTGAATAAGTTATGCTATGTAAATATTATGTAATATTATTGTTCTATAAGAAGTGACCAGCAGGATGATTTCAGAGAGGCCTGGAGAGATTTACATGAACTGATGCTAAGTGAAATGAGTAGAACCAGGCGATCATTGTACATGACAATACCAATATTATACGATGATCAATTCTGATGAATGTGACTCTTTCCAACAATGAGATGATTGATGCTAGTCCCAATGATTTTGTGATGAAGAGAGCCATCTACACCCAGAGAAAGGACTGTAGGAACTAAATGTGGATCACAACATAACATTCTCACTCTTTTTCTTGTTTGCTTGCATTTTGTTTTCCTATTTACTTTCTTTTTTTTTGATCTGACTTCTCTTGTGCAGCAATAGAAGTATATAAATATCTTTAATAATATTGGATTTAACATGTATTTTAACATATTTATCATATATTGAATTGCTTGCCATCTAGGGAAGGGGCTGGGGAGAAAGAGGAGAAAATCTGAAGCACAAGGTTATGCAAGGGTCAATGTTGTCAAATTTTCTGTGCATATGTTTTGAAAATAAAAAGCTTAAAAATAAATAAATTTAATTTACCCACTTTTCCAGACCAGATCTAACATATACACAAAAACTAATGTCCTAAATAAGAAAAAAGAGATAGAATTACTGCTTTTTTAACTTATAGAGCAGGTGCCAAAGAAAGAATAATAATAATCAAAAAATGACTGAATTTGGAGTCCAATTCTGAGATCAAACTTGGTGTTAGCATGTATTTTTAATGTGAATTTGGACAATTATACCTAATCTCTTTGAGTAATTATTTCCTCCTTTGTAAAATTCAATCCAGTTCAACAATTATTCAGTGCTTACCATGTGTAAGGCATATGAGGAATCTGGGCCAAATGATCATGAAAGCAAAGTCCAGATTTCAAGCCCCTACATCCATAATGGTAATCAGCAGTTGATGAGAGGCATTTACTGTTTGTGATAGAAAATACAGGTTCCTAATATAACTTTGATTTTTCATTGGATCTCAGTGGCATAGGTTCTATCTCCTTCAAAAGTGAAGATCTTTCCACACAACTTTATGTAACTCCTCCTTAGAGCATCTAATACAACGCTCTGGAGACCTATTAATGTATGGGTAACAATGAAAATCTTGGATTGTCTATCTTATTACTTGCTTTCACTACACACTGCATAAGCTACTCAGCTCCATATCTGGTTATACATATCTTTAATAAATTATATAATTATATGTAGCATACAAACATATACAGTCATTCATTAAATTGGTTCTATATATATACATGGAATAAGAATACACACACATATATATGTGAAAATTATTTTCAGTGCTTTAGTGAACACCAAGTTAACCTGAGAATCAGGAAAACTTGGGTTCAAATTTTGTCTCTGATATTTAATTGCCATACAATCCCAGAGTTGACACTTAAACTCTCTGGTCTTCAATTTCTTCATCTATAAAAGTATTGGACTTGATGATATCTAAGATCTCTCTAGATTTAAATCTATAATCCTATAATTCATACATGAATCTGCATTGTGCTACTCTATCTCACCCCCAAATTGAGCCTGTCATCCATTTTGGGGGTTTCTGTCTAATAACTCTCTGTTATTCTCTCCTGAGCTTTGCTATAACTATGGAAAACAGATCCTTCTATGAATGGATATATCTGGCCATCTCTTAACCCTTGATGTCCCGGCCCCTGCAATAACTAAATGACTAAATGAGATAGTCTCTTGAGGCAAATAAAAGCTTTCTGGTAAAAAAGTTTCTTAAGAGAAAGTACTACTATCTTAAAATACTAGAGTAGTCTGTGACTCATTTCTACTATGGAATTAACTTTAGCATCTCTAGTAGGATTCTCATCTAATTCCTTCTTTTATCAATCTATATAATGCGATGAAGAAGCTTCTTCCCTTCTCTCAATTTTATCATACTCAAATTACATTCTCCAGTTATTACTTAGATATATTATGTGTTTTGTCATTGTCTTTTGAGTCCCTTGCCATGCTGATTCTCTTGAATTATGAACCATGATTCTCAGCTAGAATCACTATGAGAACATGGATTTTAAAATTAGGGTTTTGCTTTTGTTTGTTTTGTTGTTGTTGTTTTTGTTGAACAACGTAGAAAATGGAATCCAACTTGATTTTATCTTATTTAATTCTGTGTCTACTGCTGTTATCCATTTTTAATACTTGTGCAAGTTCATGTGTCAACAAACTAATCCCATGGGCTGCCCATCTCAACTCATAACCTAATCTGTTAAATGCAATTTTCAATCATTTTGTCTTTCTATTCATATTGTCTATTTTACATAAAAAGTATGATACCATCATTTACAATGCAAGAGTTCTTAACCTTTTTTGTATTTTTTATATTTCAACTGATGAAATTTATGGCCCCTTTCCCAGAATATTTTTATAATACATAAAATAAAGGACATGAAGTTACAAAGGCAATCAAGTATATTGAAATATATTTCTCAAAATATTTAAAGTTAGAATTTCACAGATCTCCTGAAAGGTATCCATGGACTGGTACAATCCTAAAAATGAGTTTTATTGAAGAAATTCCGTTTCCAGCAGTTCAAAAAATGGACATAGTGCCATTTATGAACACTAAGCTTGGAGAACCTTGTTATCAATGAGAAATCCTTTTCTGATTTATAATCCATACTAGACAACTTGATATACTCTATAAAATTGTTGAACACCCTTGAGGAGCATTTCAGAGATTGTGAAAGCAAAATGGGAAAGGGATACTCAAGAAGATAGGAAATTATTGATATCAAAAGTATATTCAGAAGCCCATGAATCCAGTTTAGTAAACAAAGGGTCAGGTAAAATAAACAAACAGTCCTTACTCTTCCAAAAATGTTCACACTTAGGGCAGTTTGATAGATACCTGAATTCAATCTCTACAATAGCTACCTAATAATCTCCCCAAATGCTCTAAATCATGAATAACTAGAAATGAATGAAAGCAATTTGAAGATTTACCTCACACCTTTCACACTGGCAAACTTGGCGAAAAAAAGAAAGAGAATAGAAAGGGTTGGAAGGGCTACTGGAAAACAAGCTCATTAATTAATTGTAGATGGAACTATAAACTGTTCCATTCATTGTGGAAAACAATTCAAAGATCACTAAACTGTTTATGTCCTTTGACCCGGTAACATCTCTCAGAAGCTTATATCCCAAAGTGATCAAAGAAAAAGGAAAATGCCCATTGTGCACCAAAAATATTTATAATAGCTCTTTTTCAAGTTGCAAAGAATCGGAAACTAACAAAGAGAAAATATCAATTGGGAATGAACAAGTTATGATATATGAATGTAACTGGAAATTCTTGTTTTCTCTTTACTTAGTAAATGCCAATTCATTAATAAGTTCCCTACTTCACTTCCAGGAACCTTGACTTCATACCTCCCCCTCAAACTGGGAATTATATCCATTTATAAAATTTCTGTCTTGTAACTCTCTACTGTACTCTGCTGAGCTGTACTATAACTATAGAGACCAGTCCTTTTGATGGATATGCACATATGATCCTCTTAACTCTTCATGTCTCAAAGTCTTGCAAACTGGAACACAATGCATAATGTCCTGAGCCAAATGGAATCTTTCCAGTAGAAACTTTTTCTCAATCAGCACATATTTATTGAATGCCTAATATGCCAGACACTGTCTTAAGAGGTGAAGGTACAAAAAGAAGAAAAGACAGTCCTTGTCCTCCAGGGGCTTACAATCTCATGGGGAAAACAATGTGAAAACAAAGATATTCAAAGCAAACTATATATAAGATAAATAGGAAATCATTAACAGAGAGAAGGCAGTGGAATTAAGAGAGGTTAGGGAAGGCAGCTCATAGATGACGAGATTTAAAAACTAGAGAAATCTGTGTCACTTATTTCTACTATGGAAGCCATTTTATCATCTCTAATGAAATCTTCATCTAATTCCTTGTGGCAGCAATCTACATAATGACATGAGGAATATTACTGTTCTTTATCTGAATCACATCATTTCAGTTACTTTCTGCTTTCATTGTCCTCATCTCATCATCCAGTAGCAACAATAGGCCAGTGGTTCCAGAGCAAAGTAAAATACACAATTAAACCATCACTCTTTTCCTTTTCACTGAAGGCAATAATTCATGATTTACATTTTAAATGAGAGGAAGGTGCAATTAAAGAACTGACAGTCTGTCCAACTTAAAGTGTTTCAAGTATGAATTGCTAGACACATAGCATTCACTCTTATTCCCAATCACTACATTCAAATGACACAAGGTCAGAGATAGATTCTGCTCTTTGACAGAATTCTTTTACCGATGCAGTGAAATCAGCCAGGGTGGAATGAATAACTTTAAGCATGCTTCATATTTTATGGACAGATCTCAGACTACAGAAAGAGGGACAGAAAAGAAGCCAAATAAAATAGAAGAGCTTATTTTTAATGTTTTGTAGATCATTTTTAAATGTTCTTGCAATTTCTGAGAATCAGCCAGGTGGGCGAAAACAATTTCATCATTTTTTTTTGTCCAAAGCAGAATATGTTCTGTTGGCATAATGCCCCTCAAAAGTTGTGTGAATAACAGTGCCAATAAAAGTGATGTACTGATATGTACTAGTTCAAATACAAGCAAGCTATCTCTCCCAGTATGATAATTTATATCAGCAATCTGAACAAATAATCCTCACTTTTTGGCATATTCTTGATCTTGCTATTGTGAAATTTTTATTAACAGGAAAAATTCTGTGGCTATTATTGAAATGTATTTTGATAAAACCAGGGAAGGAGTAATAAATCTAACTTTTCCTTTACCCCCAAATATATAGAGCAGCCTCAATATTAAAGAGATACTATGGAAATGATGCCCAGAAGAAGGAATGGGAAGAGAAAAAGGAGAAACAAGTAAGAAAAAGGTGAGATAAAAGAAAAAACAGTGATTTCCTAAACTTCAAAGTTTACATTGTCCTAGACTTACAATTATTTAAGGGGACAAATAATTTTAGGTCAATACTACCTCTCTCTCTGAATAAAATATAGTGATCTGCTTTTGACCCCATATTTTATTTCCTTTTCTAGCAAGAATTAAAGTCTTCCTTTTAAAAGGGTAGAGAGAAGGGATGCCCATCATGAAAAGCAGCAATTCATGCCTTAGGCATTGATCTTATATGAGTTGCCATATCCATGTACAACAGTCTCTTAGAATGAACAGTATTGGATGGGATGTGATCTGTACACCTGGAGAATGTATGCATTAATAAGATGCTAGAACTTGACCTATTGAGGAAGTAACTTAAGAATTGCATACATTTGTCTGTGTCTACCTAAATGTAGCTAGAGGTATGCAATAGGGTTCTGTCCTTGATTCTGTCCTTTTAAAAATTTTATCACTGACTTAGATGAAAGAATAAATACCATCTTTATAATATTTAGTGATAGAAGTAAGAAAAGCTCATATTTATATACATCAAATATTTGACCCTCACAACAACCTGTGATACAAGTGTTATTTCCTTTTTTCAGTTGAGGGAAGAGAAGTTAAAATGTTAAGTGATATGCTCAGATTCACATTGCTTCTGTAAGAAATGGAGTTCAAGCCTAAGTCTTCTTTCAAAGTTTAATACTGTTTTTTATTAGATCTAGCTTTTATTGGATAAAAGATTTAATGTCCAAAAGAACTCCATAGTGCACAGTAATAGATTGTCTATAAACAGGTTAAAACTATTGTAAAAATATGTAGAGTTCTTATTTTCAAAACTCCCTTTATAAGATGGAGAGAGAGTTAGCTAAATAACACATATTCTCATCAGTTCACTGCATTCAGAGTCTATGCTAAATATACTATTTGTGTACTTTTTTCTGTCTTTCCTTTGATTTTACACTGTTGCCTTCATTTTGTTGTCTTCACTTAATAATTAATTGTTGTCTTCATTTAATAATTAATTGATTGAATAAAAAACTTAAGACTTTCTTCATGGAAGTTTTAAAAACACAAAGCCAACTTCTTATCTTCATATAACCTCCTCTCCCAATGAATAAATATCCCCATTCAGGAATGAATCTGGACACTATTCTCCAAAGTAAGGTATTGCATGCTTGCTAAAAAATAGATGTCTTTAGTATTTCCTCTCCCTACTCTCTTTTCTTTTTGGTGAAGCAGTTAGGGTTAAGTGATTTGCCTCGGGTGTTACAAGTCAGTGTTAAATGTCTAAAGGTGGATTTGAACTCAGACCTTTCTGACTTCAAGGCCAGTATTCTATCCACTATATCATCTAGCTGCCCTTTCCCTACCCTTTTAAAAGGAAGATTTTAATTCTTTCCAGGAAAGCAAATAAAATGTTGGAGTCAAAAGCTGGCCATCCTACTTTCATCAAAGAAAGAGGTGGTATCAGGCTAAAATTATATTTGACTGTTCCCTTAAATAATTATTAGTCTAAGGGAATATAATCTTTAGGGTTTAAGGTAAACTCCTGATCACTATTTCATAATGTGGAAAGAAGAGCACCATGCTTAACTCTTTCCCACCAGATTCTAGTTTGGTATATATGAATATATATAGCAACAGCAAAGAAACCCATTTATCAACCCAATACGATAGCAAAACAGAAAGTAGAAAAAGTATATATAAGAGAATATATATGAGCCAAGATGGTGGAGATCAGACACAAGTCTCTGTAACCTCCTCTAACCTTCTCTCAAACCAACAGCAGATGAAGCCTCTAGACTGGTTTTGAAGTCAAAGAATCCACAATATCTTGAGTTCAACACATTTCTAGAAGAAGATACCCTGGAAGAACTTCAAAACAGGCCTGTTTTAATTGGGCAGGGGGACTGCAGCACAGAGAGACCTGGGCAGGGAGCTGGAGCCGGAGTTGGAGCACTATGGCTTTCACACAACTGGATTTTTCTGTGGGCCTCTTGGGCCAATCTGTCCTGATTGTAAGCAGGAGGTTTGGAAGATCTACCTTTTGGGGGAGGGGGTAGATTGTGAACCACTGAATCCTTGAAGAACACCAGACCTAGCCGCCATTACACAGCACTCTAAAGCAATCAATCAATCAGCAGAACTGCCCAGCACCTGAAATAACTCAATCAGCAGAACTGCCCCATGGCAACTTAAAGCAGCTGTTCCTCCTTTGCCTTGAACAGACCTCACACCTTTGAAAAAATGAATAAAAAACAAAAAGAACTCTCACCATAGACAGCTTTTATGGAGAGAGTGAAGAACAGACCTCAAATCCTAAGGTCCCTAAAGGTTAAAGCAACTCCAGAAAAAGCCCCAGAGACATAAGCTGGACCCCATGTCATAAGGCTTTTTCTTTGAAGATTGCATAAAGCATCTTAAAAGAGAGTTAGAAGAAACATGGGGAAACAAAATGAAAACACTGCAAAAAAATGGAAAAAATGGAAAAAGAATGCAATGAACCAAAAAATGTAATTGGTCTATTGCAAAAGGAGCTAAAAACAGTAACTGAAGAAAATAAGGCATTAAAAATTAGAATCGGACAAATGGAAGTGAATGACTCAACAAGACTTCAAGAATCAGTCAAACAAAAACAAAAAAAGATAAAAGAAAATATGAAATATCTCCTAGGAAAAACAACTGACCTGGAAAATAGATCTAGGGAGAGAATCTAAGGATTATAGGGTTTCCTGAAACCCATGATTAAAAAAAGAAACTAGATATTATCTTCCAGGAAATCATGAAAGAAAACTGCCCTGATATTTTAGAATCAGAAGGCAAAATAACTATTGAAACAACCCACCAATCACCTCCTGAAAGAAACCCAAAAATTTAATCCCCCAGGAATATCGTGGCTAAATTTCAGAACTATCATACTAAGGAAAAGATATTGCAAGTAGCCAGAAAGAAACAATTTAAATACCAAGGACCCACAATTAGGATCATCTAAGACCCAGCAGCTTTCACCTTAAAGGATCTAAGGCCCTGGAATCTCATATTCCAAAAAGCAAAGGAACTGAGATTATAGCCAAGAATAAGCTATCCAGCTAAAATGAGCACTATCTTTCAGGAAAGAAGATGGACATTCTATGATATAAGTGAATTTCACCTATTTCTAAGGAAAAGACCAAAACATAACAAAAAATTTGATTTCTAAATGCAGAACTCAAGAGAAACATAAAAAGGTAAAACAAAAAATAAACTCTTCTGAACTATATTTGTGTTATGGATATACTCAGAGAATGAGGGTTGACTTTATTATATTATGATTATTATGATATTATGATTATGATTATGATGATATTATGATACTATGACAAAGAAATTAGAGGTAAAAAAGAGATATCACTGGAAGAAGAGGAAAAAGAAGGTAAAATGAGGGGAATTACATCTCATGTAGAGGCAAAGAAAACCTTTTATAATTGAGAGAAAGAAAGAGGAGGGTGAGCAATGTGTTAATCTTAATCTCATCAGATTTGGCTCTGAAAGAATAATAGACGGATTTGGTATCACAAAGAAACTTGTCCTAACTTATAAGGAAATAGGAGGGAAAGGGGGGAAAGAAAGAGAAAGATGAATAGAAGGGGAAACAGACGAATTAGGGGAAAGGTATAAAAAGGGGGTGGAGCTCTAAAGGGGAAAGATTGTTTGAGGGAAGTGGTTATCAAAAGCAAAATACTAGGGAGTAGGGAAAGGGGATAGGAAAGAAAAAGACATGACCTAGGATAAGTAAGATGGCAGGAAATACAGAATTAGTTATTTTAACTGTGAATGTGAATGGAATGAACTCTCCCATAAAGGAGAAGTGGATAGCAGATAGGATTAAAAGCCAGAATCCAACAATATGCTGTTTACAAGAAACACATTTAAAGCATAATAATACATACAGAATGAAGGTAAAGGGCTGGAACAGAATCTATTATGCTTTAGGTAAACAAAAAAAAAAACAGGGGTATCAATCCTGATCTCAGATCAAGTAAAAGCAAAGATAGATCTAATTAAAAGAGACAAGGAAGGAAACTATATCTTACTACAAGGTACCATAGATAATGAAACAATATCAATACTAAACATATATGCATCAAATGGTATAGCATGGAAATTCTTAGAGGAAAAGTTCAGAGAGATGCAAGAAGAAATAGACAGCAAAACTATACTACTTGGGGATCTCAACCTTGCTCTCAACTAGATAAACTGAACCACAAAATAAATAAGAGAGAAGTTAAGGAGGCAAACAAAATTTTAGAAAAGTTAGGTATGATAGATCTTTGGAGAAAATTAAATGGAGATAGAAAGGAGTTTACGTTTTTCTCAGTGTATCATGGAACTTATACAAAAATTGACCATGTGTTAGGACACAAAAACCTCAAAATCTAATGCAGGAAGGCAGAAATAGTAAATGCATTTTTTTTTCAGATCATGATGCAATAAAAACCACGTGCAATATGAGGTCAGGAGAAAATGGACCAAAAAGCAATTGGAAACTAAGTAACCTCATCCTAAAGAATGACTGGCTGAAACAGCAAAATACAGACACAATTACTAATTTTATTCAAGAGAATGACAATAATGAGACAACATACCAAAATTTGTGGGATGCAGCCAAAGAGGTAATAAGGGGAAATTTTATATTTCTAGATGCTTACTTGCATAAAAAAAAAGAAAGAGAAAAACTGTGAAATGGACTTGCAACTAAAAAAGTTAGAAAAAGAACAAATTAAAAATCCCCAATCAAAGACCAAACTTGAAATCCTAAAAATAAAAGGAGAGATTAATAAAACTGAAAGTAAAAAAACCTATTTAATTAATAAATAAAACTAAAAGTTGTTTTTATGAAAAAACCAACAAAATAGATAAACTTTTAGTTAATTTGATTATAAAAAGCAAAGAGGAAAATCAAATTGTTAGCCTCAAAAATGAAAAGGGAGAATTTTCCACCAATGAAGAGAAAATTAGAGCAATAATTAGGAGTTACTTTGCCCAACTTTATGCCAATAAATTTGATAACCTAAGTGAAATGGAGGAATATCTACAAAAATATAGATTGCCTAGATTAACAGAAGAGGAAATAAATTACTTTAGAAAAAGAAATAAAACAAGTCATTAATCAACTCCTTAAGAAAAAATCCCTAGGACCAGATGGATCGACACATGAATTCTATCAAACACTTAAAGAACAATTAACTCCAATCTTGTATAAACTATTTGAAAAAATAGGGAATGAAGGACTCCTACCAAATTCCTTTTATGACACAGATATGGTACTGGTACCTCAACCGGGTAGGAAGAAAAAGAGAAAGAAAATTCTAGACCAATCTCCCTAATGAATATTGATGCAAAAATCTTAAATAAAATATTAGCAAAGAGATTACAGAAAATCATCCCCAGGATAATACACCATGATCAAGTGGGATTTATATGAGGAATGCAAGGATGGCTCAATATTAGGAAAACTATTAGCATAATTGACTATATAAATAACCAAATGAACAAAAAACACATGATTATCTCTTTTGTATTACAGCTTTTTATTTACAGAACACATGAGTAAATTTTCAACATTGGCCTCTGCAAAACTTTCTGTTTCAAATTTTTCCGTCCTTTCCTCCACCTTCTCCCCTAGATGGCAGGTAGTCTAATACATCTTAAATACATTAAAATATATGATAAGTACAATATATGCATAAATGTCTACACAGTTATCTTGCAACACAAGAAAAATTGGATCTAGAAAGAAAAAGAAAAATTAAAATAACCTAAGAAGGAAAAGAAAATGGAAGCAAACATCAACAGAAAGCATTAAAATGCTTCGTTGTGGTCCACACTCAGTTTCCACAGGCCTCTCTCTGGATGTATATGGCTTTTTTCATCATTGAACAATAGGAATTAGTTTGAATCATCTCATTGTTGAAGAGAGCCATGTCCATCAGTATTAATCATGGTATAGTTTTGTCCTTGTCATTAATAATGATCTCCTGATTCTGCTCATTTCATTTAGCATCAGTTCATGTAAGTCTTTCCAGGCCTCTCTGAAATCATCTTGTTGGTCATTTCTTACAGAACAATAACATTCCATGATATTCATATACCATAATTTATTAATCCATTCTCCAACTGAGGGGCATCCATTCAGTTTCCAGTTTCTAGCCACTACAAAAAGGGCTGACACAAACATTTTTGCACATGTGGGTCTCTTTCCTTCCTTTAAGATCTCTTTAGGATATAGGCCCAATAGAAACACTGCTGGGTCAAAGGATATGCACAGTTTGATAACTTTTTGAGCATAGTACCAAATTGCTCTCCAAAATGGTTGGATCCATTCACAGTTCCACCAACAATGTATGTGTCTCAGTTTTCCCATATCCACTCTAACATTCATCATTATTTTTCCTGACATCTTAGCATATCTAACAGGTGTGTAATGGTACCTCAGAGTTGTCTTAATTTGCATTTCTCTGATCAATAGTGATTTGGAGCACCTTTTCATATGACTAGAAATAATTTGAATTTCTTCATCTGAAAACTGTTTGTTCATATCCTTTCACCATTTATTGATTGGAGAGTGGCTTGAATTCTTATAAATTTGAGTTAATTCTCTATAGATTTTAGAAATGAGGCCTTTATCAGAGCCTTTGAAAGTAAAAATATTTTCCCAGTTTATTGCTTCCCTTATTATCTTGTCTGCATTAGTTTTGTTTGTACAAAAATTCTAACTTGATATAATCAAGATTATCTATTTTGTGATTGATAATGATCTCTAGTTCTTCTTTGGTCTCCTCCATAGATCTGAGTGGTAAAGTACCTATGTTCTTCTAATTTGTTTAGAATATCATTCTTTATGTCTAGATCATGAGTCCATTTTGACCTTATCTTGGTATATGGTGTTAGGTGTGTGTCAATGCCTAGGATCTGCCATACTAGTTTCTAATTTTCCTAGCAGATTTTGTCAAATAGTGAGTTCTTCTCCCCAAAGCTGGGGTCTTTAGGTTTGTGAAACACAAGATTACTATAGTCTTTTGACTACTTTGTCCTGTGAACCTAACCTATTCCACTGATCAACTACTCTGTTTCTTAGTACCAAATGTTTTTTATTATTGCTGCTTTATAATATAGTTTTAGATCTGATACAGTTAGGCCACCTTCATTTGAGGTTTTTTTTTTAATTAATTCCCTTGAAATTCTTGACCTTTTAGTTCTTCCAGATGAATTTTGTTGTTATTTTTCCTAGATCAGTAAAACAATTTCTTGGGAGTTTGATTGGTATAGCACTAAATAATAGATGAGTTTAGGTAGTATTGTCATCTTTATTATATTTGCTCAACTTATCTAAGAGCACTTGATATTTTTCCAATTGTTTAGATCTTACTTTATTTGTGTGGAAACTTTTGTAGTTTTGCTTATATAGTTCATGACTTTCCTTTGGCAGATAGATTGCCAAATATTTTATACTATCGATAGTTATTTTAAATGGAATTCCTCTTTGTATCTCTTGCTGTTGGATTTTGTTATTGATGTACAAAAATGCTGATGATTTATGTGGATTTATTTTGTATCCTGCAATTTTGCTGAAGTTGCAGATTATTTTTAATAAAAAATAATTAGTTCTCTAAATATATCATCATGTCATATGCAAAGAGTGATAATTTGATTTCATCATGACAAGTTCTAATTCCTTTAATCTCTTTTTCTTGTCTTATTGCCAAAGCTAGCATTTCTAATACAATATTGAATAGTAATGGTGATAGTGGGCAACCTTGTTTCACCCCTGATCTTACTCGGCTATGTATTCCCATTACATATAATGCTAAGTATGGTTTTAAATAGATGCTACTGACTATATTAAGATAAAATCCATTTATTCCTATACTCTCTCATGTTTTTAATAAGAATGAATATTGAATTGTATCAAATGCTTTTTCTGCATCTATTAAGATAATCATATGTTTTTTGTTCATTTGGTTATTGATATAGTCAAATATGCTAATACTTTTCTTAATATTGAACCATCCATGCATTCCTGGTATAAATCCTACTTGGTCATGGTGTATTATCCTGGGAATGATTTTCTGTAATATCTTTGTTAATATTTTATTTAAGATTTTTGCATTAATACTCATTAAGGAGATTGATCTATAATTTTCATTTTCTGTTTTTGTCCTACCTGGTTTAGGTATCAGTACCATATCTGTGTTAGAAAAGGAATACCATAAAATGAATTTGGTAGGACTCCTTTCCCTATTTTTTCAAATAGTTTATATAGTATTGGAGTTAATTGTCCTTTAAATGTTTGGTATGATTCACCTGTAAATCCATCTGGTCCTGGTGATTTTTTTCTTAGGGAGTTGATTAATAGCTTGTTCTATTTCTTTTTTTTTATTAAAGCTTTTTATTTGCAAAACATATGCATGAGTAATTTTTCATCATTGACCCTTGCAAAGCTTTCTGCTACAAATTTTTCCTTTCTTCCCCCCACCCCCTTCCCTAGATGGCAGGAAGTCAATACATGTTAATTATGTTAAAATATTTGACAAATCGAATATGTGTATACATATTTATACAGTTATCTTGCTGTACAAAAAAATCAGATCTACAAGAAAAAATCTGAGAAGAAAAACATAATTCAAGCAAACATTAGAGAGCTTGAAATGCTATGTTGGGGTCCACCCTCAGATTCCATAGGCCTTTCCCTGGGTGTATATGGCTTTCTTTATCACTGAAAAACTGGACCTGTTTTGAATCATCTCATTGTTGAAGAGGATCACATCCATAAGAATCGATCATCATATAGCCTTGTTGTTGCCATGTATATCGATCTCCTGCTTCTGCTTATTTCACTTAGCATCAGTTCATACAAGTTTCTCCAGGCCTCTTTGAAATCATCCTACCGGTTGTTTTTTACAGAACAATAATATTCCATGACATTTATATACCATAGTTTATTCAGTTGTTCTCCAACTGATGGGCATACATTCATTTCCCAATTTCTAGCCACTTCAAAAAGGGCTGCCCTTTTTGTGGGTTCCTCCCCTTCTTTTAAGATCTCTTTGGGATATAGGCCCAGTAGAAACACTGCTGGGTCAAAGGGTATGCACAGTTTGATAACTTTTTGAGCATAGTTCCAAATTGCTCTCCAGAATGGTTGGATCCATACACAGTTCTACCAGCAATGTATCAGTGTCCCAGTTTTTCTACATTCCCTCTAACAGTCATTATTATCTTTTCCTGTCATTTTAGCCAATCTGACATCTGTCTCTCAGAGTTGTCTTAATTTGCATTTCTCTGATCAATAGTGATTTGGAGTACTTTTTCTTGGACTAGAAATAATTTTAATTTCATATCTGAAAATTGTCTGTTCATATCCTTTCACCATTTATTGATTGGAGAGTGGCTTGAATTCTTATAAATGGGTCAATTCTCTACATATTTTAGAAATGAGGCCTTTATCAGAACCCTTAAATGTAAAGATGATTTCCCAATTTATTGCTTCCCTCCTAATCTTGTCTGCATTAGTTTTGTTTGTACAAAACCTTTTTAACTTAAAAAAAAATCAAAATTATCTATCTGGTGTTCAATTATAATCTCTAGTTATTCTTTGGTCACAAATTTATTCCTTCTCCACAGATCTGACAGATAAACTATCCTATGTTCTTGTAATTTGTTTATAATATTCTTTATATCTTGATCATGAACCTGTTTCAGAGAGGCCTAGAGAGACATATATGAACTGATGGTAGGTCAAATGAGCAGAATCAGGAGATTATTTTTTTTATATAAAGCTTTTTATTTACAAAACATATGAGTGATTTTTCAACATTGACCTTTGCAAAAACTTTTTTTCCCAAGCTTTTCCCCTCCTTCCCCTCACCCCCATCCCTAGATGACAGGTAATCTAATACATGCGAAATAGGATAAATTATATGACAAATACAATACATGTATACATATCTATACAGTTATCATACTGCACAAGAAACATCAGATCTAGAAAGAGAAGAAGAAAAAAAAACCT
>JAJPUD010023028.1:0-20548 GCA_023553655.1 Myrmecobius fasciatus | reverse complement strand
ATTCTTAATTTTGGTAAATAACTTTTGTATTTTGCCTTCATTTTCCTAATATATTCTCCCTACCTCCACTACCCAGTAAGCCACCTTTTGGCAAAAACAAAAGCAAAACAAAATACAGTTTATGAAGACTAATCCAACACACCAAACAAGTTTAACAGGATATGCAATCCTGTCCACACCTATCTTTGTAATGGAGGGAGAAAGTAAATTTTCTCCTCCTTCAGGTCATAATAATTACACAACTTTCTATTTCAAAGAGATTTTGTTGCTTTTTCCATTTACATTGTTATACTGTTAGAGATTGCTTTTCCTGTTTCAGTTTTTATAAGTCTTCCCTTGTTTTTCTAAATTCTTCATAATCATTCTTTTGCTATAATATTCCATTATGTATTTGTTAAGGTTAGGGTTAAGGTACATTTTTAGGGTTAAAGTTAGGGCTGCCAATTGATGAATGTTGTTTCCAGTTCTTTGATGTCACAAATGGTCCTGCAATTAATATTTTGGTTTGTATGGAATATTTCTTTCTTTATTTATTTCTACCTCATTGTGATATATACCTAATAGTATTGGTCTGATCAGTCACAGTCAGACATATAATTCTACTCTAACATAGTGATGTCATTTTGGGTCTCCTTGAGAACAAAGGACAACCAAACTAATGGACATTTCAATCACTTTTTTAGTATCTAAAATTACTTTCTGGAGTGATTGAGCTAATTCACAGCTCCACAGACCAGAAATTATTGTACTAGTCTTTCCACATTACTGCTAACATTTTTTTTGTCATCTTTACCAATTTGCTGGATGTGAGGAGAAATCACCAAATTGTTTTGATTTTCTCTTCTCCTTTTATTAATGATTTGAGACTGTCTTTACAATTCTTTTGAGAAATGTATACTTATGATCACTGATCATTATTTATTAGAGAATGAATTCTTTCATTAAAGTGAAATGAACAATAGCTAGAGGTGAGTTCCAATGCAGGCATACTCAGAAATGCTAGTATTCTATATTCCAATTAGTCTACTCTATAGGTTAAATCTATTCTTATCATCCTGTCAGTTCCCTAATCCTAGGCATACAGTTTCAGCAGCCTACATGGTACCTTATATATACTTCCCATTTTGTCATGCCAATTTTTTTTAATTTTTTAATATGTCAAGAGTTGAAATTTAACAAAAGTACCTTATCAAGAATATTTTAAATGAAATTGGAATTAATTCGTTTATTATTATTTTTACTGCCAATGTATGGCTGTGAAGAATATAGTGACTCCTGGTTTAGTTTGGTGCCACTGTCTTGATTCATGCTAAGATGCCAACAGTTTGATTTGACTTTTTTTTGGCACTATCATTTCAAATGTTAACACAGTTATTCCAGGATAAACCATAAGATTCAAAAAAAAGTTTTCATATTTCAACTCTACTTGTGTTTGTTGCCAGGTATTCACATAAAAGAAAATTTTTGATGATTAATTGGTGCTGATGTTGGATGAATACAATCAAACAGCAAGTCTAATCAATTTGTAAAGTAAAAGTACAATCCTAAGAATGAGATATTAATTAAGTCTTCATGCTTACAGCTAAATATTTAAATATTTAAGTAACCTCTGGAAAACTCCACTGTATACTTGTGAAAGAATGAGAGTGAAAATGGCAAATGTCATTTTAGGATTATTATGAAAAGAATTTTGATGTTGCAGAATCCCTAAAAGGACTTCAAAGTCCTCAAACTATAATTTAAGAACCATGGAGCCAAAGGATAGGATATTTAAAGGGTAAGTTATTGTTTAGTTGTTTTAGTCATGTCCAACTCTTTGTGATCTTGGAGTTTCCTTGGCAAAGATCCTAGAATGGTTTGCCATCCTTCTCCAGCTCATTTTATAGGCGAGGAACTGAGGCAAACAGGGGTAGGTGACTTGCTCAGGGTCACACAGTTAGTGTCTGAAGCCAGATTTAAATTTATAAAGATGAATCTTTCTGACTTCAGGCCCAACACTTTATCCACTGTACCATGTAGCTGCTCCAAAGGATAAGTAACATCTAATAATAGAATATATATATATATATGTGATGCTTTTAAGATTTGTAACATCCTCATAATAATCTTGTGAAATAGATAATAATGTTATCTCCATTTTGCAGATGAGGAACTTAGGCTGAAGAAGGTGAAATCATTTGCTCAGGGTCACACAGCTAGTATCTGAGATAGGATTAGAATTTGAGTCTTCTTGATTGTTAAGCCCAGTCCTCTATTAACTGTGTTGTCTAATGTAACTTTTGTAGGATCTTAAATGTCACCAAATATATACATACACACATATGTTTAGAATAACTGCATATGTTTAACCTGTATCAAATTGCTTGCTGTATTGGCGAGGGTGGGGGGAGGGAAGAGGAGAAAAATTTGGAACACAAGTTTTTGTGAAGGTGAATGTTTAAAACTATCTTTGGAAAAATTAAATACCATTTAAAAAGAAAAAAAGAAAAATTACATCTCCTTAAAAAAAAGAAAAAGTTACCAAAGGACGTGGGCAATAGCTTTCACAACAAACTAAAAGTATCTCTAGCCTATTTCCTACCAAAAGGAACGCCAATCCTTTAATCCCAGATAGTCATTGAAATTTTTTAAATAGAGAAGTAATATGTTTATAACTGTGCTTTAGGAAGATTTTGGCAGTTGCGTGAAAATAGGATTGGAAAGGGAAAGACTGGAGGCTGGTATGCTAGTTGGGATACTTTACAATAGACTAAAGGAATAAAGATGAGTGCTTGAACCAGCTTGGTGATGTGAATTAGGAGAATGGATGTGAGAAGTATTATGGAGAGATAAGATTAATAGCTCTTGGCAACTGGTTAGATATGGATTATAGTGGAGGTAGAAAGGGTCAGAGATGATTCTGAGGTTTTGAGTTTGTCTGACTGGGAGGAGGGAAATTACAATTCATAGTAGTAGGAAAGTTGGGAGAGAAAATAGGAAAAGAAAGAAGATGATGAGTTCTGTTTTAGACATGTTATCTAATCAGAATCAACAAGCCATATAGGTGGGAATTTCCAGCAAACCAATGAAGTCCTAGGAAGAAATTGTGATGGATTATAACAAATTTGATAGTCAACTGCATTATATTTATAATCTAAATCATGGGAGATGAGATCAATAAGGAAGAGAGAGTTCTGTCTCTTTAAGATCCCTAGCCCAAGTAATTTTCCATTTCTAAGATTGTTTTCTATTTTCCATTCTGTTGCCCCATGAATTTGTCCCCCATGGATCCCTCCCTTATCTTCTCCTCCTACCCTTTCCCTCCCTTTTTATCCCTTTTCCATTAATCTATACACTTTATCTCACTCCTTTTAATCTAAACATTTCAATACCCCATACTTATCCTAATCTCTTTCCCTTTTTCTTATAGTTTTTGGAAGGTAACTATAACTTTTCATGGTATAGATACATGGAGAGACCAAGACAGAAAGAGAGCTATAAACACACACATATACATATATGTGTGTATATATGTATGTATATATTGTTCCCTAATTAACCCATTCCTGATATGAGTAGGTTTCCAGAATCACCAGCTCTCATCTAATGCCTCCATGTCAGTTCTTCCTCTGCCCCTCATTTATATAGCATAATTACTATTTTTACTTTTTCTAGATGCTTTTGCTTTTCAAATTCAGATCATATTCAGCTCTGCCCCAATTTTTCTTTTAGACTACACAATTATTAATATCAATTTTGAATATATGGCTTACATTTCCATGTATAAAACACAATTTATTGTTATTGAATCCCTTGAAATTGATCTTTGATGTTAGCTCTTATATATTACATTTTCTACTGAGTTCAGTGTTTGGTTGAGACAAAATCCTGAAAATCTGCAAGTTCATTCAATATTACACAGAATTTTGTTGAATATAATATTTTTGGCCACAGATCTTTTTTTTTTGATTGTTAATATATTATAATCCAGGACCTGTAGTCTATAATTGTAACTGCTGATAGATCCTGTACAATTCTAATTGTAGCTCCTGCATATTTGAATTGTTGGGTTTTTTGGATTTTGTAAACTTTCTTTTATCTAGTATTTTTGAAATTTAGCAATAATGTTCCTGTGTGTTTTCCTTATAGGATCTATTTGAGGGGATAATTGGTGAATTTTTTCTATTTCTACTTTCCCCTATTGTTCTATTACTTAAGGATAATCTTTGATTATTTCTTTTATTCTTGTGTCATTTAACATTGCTCTTTGGAAAAAGAGAGGCTTTTTTTTTTTAAATTTCACTGTCCTCTGAAGATGAATGCAGGTTTCTCCCATTCCCATAGTAAATTTCTAGTTTTTCTCCTTTTCCTGCCTTTTTAAAAAAAAAGAGAGAGAGAGAACTTATTGTAATCACCTCTAATCCTGGGGTGTGGGGGAGGAAGGTGCCTCTGGCTTCACTTCAACTCTCCCCTGTAACTTGGAACCCCAAATCAAGAACTCCACCCTCCTGAAAATGCCCACAGCCAGCTTCTACTTCTACCCCACTACTTCTGCACTCAATGGGTGTTCTGGTTCCTTCTTACACAGGGCCATAATTGAGCAATACAGCTGGGCCTGTCATTGCTAATCAGCAGAGGTTCCCTCAGTCTTCCTGGATTTAAGACTCTTGACTTCCCACACTGTGAGGGAGGTGAAAGTTCCTATGGTCCCAGCAGAAGCTTCCTCTTAACTCATCTAGCCCCAGGGCTCCCTGCTTCTGTTTCTATGGAACAAGCTTGGAGGTTCACACTTCACACAGTTATCCTGTCTTCAGTCTTCTAGGATTGTTCCAGGAAGACCCCTGTTCTGTCCCATTTTATTTTTCACCCGTCTATGTTTACCCTGAGGTTCAATTTTATTTTGTTTGCCAGGGATATCTGGAGAGCTTGGAATTTTTTGACCTACTCTGCCATTTTCCCAGAATCCTTTCTGGAGAATATCGTTATTAAAAAGATAGGCGTTTGTTTCCGAAGGAATATTATAATACTGGCCTGAGCAGAACAGTGTCTGGTAAAATAAGATGTGTTATTCTTTATTGGAGAATTTTATTATTTGCACAGAGCATGTGTGAAATTTTAGAAATATGAAAACTTAAGATATTAACCATTTGGGAAAAATTGCTTGTGAGAAGAGGTTATTGTATAAAAATTGCCAAAGGTTCAGAGCCACTGTTGAGCAAATATTCAGCTCTACCCTGACACTGTTTTCTTTGTCATTATCTTTCATTTGATCTTGACATTGTAAAAGGAAATGTTTAAACAGGAGGAAATTTGTCATGTAGCCAGACAGAAAGAAGGCCATTCTTATGGCTTCCACAATTCATACTGTGAATGACTTCTAAAAATATAAATCTGAAATCTGGTCGATTCATTTTAACTTTCTGTCCTTCTTTCTTCATTTGTAGAATGAAAAGGTTAAATAAGATGATCTTCTCAGGCCCCTTTCAACTATAAATTCTATGATTTCTACTTGGATGTTTCACTATCATCTGAAATCCAACATAACTCAGGACCACTCATTCCTTCTGACCTCTCCAACTCTACATTCTTAGCAAGAACCAGGACATCCTAAATTTGTATTCCTCCAGATTCATTTAAATCTGTCAATGGATCTTCTTTCATGTCCACAGACTAAAAAACTTGAAGTCAAAGATCACAGGATTAAATGTCAGGTCAATAAGATTTATTAAATGTCTTTTATGTGCCATTCATTTTGTACTAAGCTCTGGGGATACAAAAGAAGGCAAAAACATCCTTTGTCCTAAAGGAGCTCACAATCTAATGGTGTAAGACACATGCAAAAAACTAGTGTAAGCAAGATGTGTAGAGGGAAAATTGGAGTTAATCTCAGAGAAATTAGTATTGAGGGAAACCAGGAAAGATTTCTTCTAGGAGCTGAGATTTTAGATAAAGATTGAAGGAAGACAGGAAAGGTGGAAAGAGATCTTAGTTAAAGGTTATCTAGTCTAACCTCCTCATTTACAGATGAGGAAAACGAGTGCCAGGGTTTGAAAACAAAAGCAAGAGATGAAGAAATCTAAAGCAACCCTCTTATCAGTTCCTAAGTGTAATAGTTTTCTCCTTTAATTTTCAACCAGCTATTCCCAAAGCCAGTTCAAGTCCAATATGTTCATGTTAATGAGTCCCCTCCTATTACATACTCTCCTTTCAGACTAGTCAGGATTTATCACATGACATCATATTATAGTGAGTAAAATACCAGTTTGTTTAAAATAGAAAGCATTATGATAGTCAATCATCAAGCATTTATTATGTGCCAGAAACTTGCTAAGCACCAAATACAAAAATAACCAAAAAACATAATTTCCATGCTCAAGAGCTCTCATTCTAAAGGAGGAGACAACTTGCAAATAACTATTTACACACCGGATATATCTATTGTATAAATTGGACATAATCTCAAAGGAAAGGCTTTAAAATTTAGAATGATGGAAAAGGACATGGAGACAGCTAGAAACGAAATGTCTGAACTGTTTCTGCTACTCTCAGTAGCATTTTCTGACAGACACTTTTCTAGCCATTTTCTTTATAGGATTTCTCCCAACTAAAGAATGGAGAGAGCTATATGGGAAATCAAAGCAGAAATCACGACTGGTTCCATGTTTTGGCCAAGTGACAGGAGCAGAAAACATGTAAGAATAAGTGGTAAAGGGTGTCAGGTTTACAGAGTCCCTGCAACAACGATCCAACAGACACTATACCCAAAGCTGGATTATCCTTTGGTTACTGTCCAGTTGGAGAGGAAGTATCATCTTAAACCACAACCATGGGGCAGCTGGATGGCACAGTAAATAAAGCACCAGCCCTGGAGTCAGGAGGACCTAAATCACAACCTCCTTTCTGCACAGCGAAAAAAGAAATAATAAAGATAACAGAAAACTTTAAAAAGCAGAGCTGGAAGGAAGCTGATCTGAAAGAGAATGAGCAAGTCAAAGAAAAACTTCAAATCAATAAAGAAATTCTGCAATATAAAAGAAACAAATTAATTCAAGGACAAAAAGAAACCAAGCTGACTAAAACAGAAGCAATAGATAAAATTAATTTAATCTCAAATGTATTCAAGAAACTAATGTAAGATCCCAATTATGCCAGACAAATAGTTAGGGAAGAGATAAAGAAACAATTCATAAAAATGCAGAGCAACAAAGAGCAATCAATGGAAAAACCAAAAAGCTAAATAGTCAAGCAAAAAAAAAAAATCAATAAACAATGAGAATAAGATTGAAGAACAAGCCCATACTGTTATAGAACTCAAAAATCAATATGAAGATGCAAGATAAATAAATTTGGAAGAGAAATCTGGAAGTTCAAACATTAGATTATCTGAGATCCTAAAGATTATAAAAAAGATTGGGGTTGGAGGAGGACAGGAGATAGAACTTGTCCCCTCATACTTGAAAATACAACCAAAGAAAAATTTTCAGAATTGACAACACATATTAATACTCAAAAATCTCAGTATAGGACTAAAGTATAAAATTTTTTCTTAAAAATCCTTGTTTCCAAAACACATTAGTATCAAATTTCAAAATGAAAAAGACAAAGCATTTTGAAATGTTTGGGGGGAAATTATATGATCCCAAGTGCTGGTTAGAATTTCCCTAAATTTTTTTATTACAGAAAGGCAAAATTAGTCAAAAATCTTGTAGGATTGAATTTTTATAATACATATTTTGTTAATTTGAGTATTTTATTTGAAGCCAAAAGAAGGACATCAAAGTATGGCATATGCCCCTTTGTTTCTCATAATTGATGGAACAATATCCAAGATAAAAAGACCATCTTGAAATGTGGTAGTCTTATAGACTACCCTCAGCCTTAATTCACTTTGTGTTTCAGATATTATTAACACCCCAGGCTTTCTATCCAAGGTTATTATAAGTTCACCATTGGCTTGGCTCATTTCCATCCACAGAAAAAAAAACTTTCTGACAGATCTAGGTTGCTAATAGTCACCGAAATCTCCTGTTCATAGTTCAAACACAGTTTAATCTGATTAGTAAAATCCTAGTTTTCATTTAGAAATATTACATTTATATAGCATAGAATTGCAACATTTTAATAATCTCTCAGCCCCAACCTCCCAAGGCAAAACTCGTTTCAATTTAGAATCTGTTTTTATTCTAAAGTTCATTACTTTTTTTCTTTTTTTTTTTCATTGAGGGGTAATAACACACAGACAACAACTCACCATAGGTTACTATGACAGAGACCAGGGAATAGCTCAAAAGCTGTATATTTACACACCACATCTGCATGGAAAAGTAGAATTGCAGCCTTCAAGGATCTGGAAACACTTTGGGGTACCAATCTGGCCGCTAGCACTGAAAAGCACTCCTACTTCAGTACCCCAACACCACAGGAGGGTTCCAAACTAGCAGTTCCATACAGCACCCAAGGGCTAAGATCACCCTTAATTTTCCCTGACAAATTTTAGTCACATTCCTGAACACTTCCCCAAGCAAGCCCAATCCTACCCTGAAAGAAAATGTCTCTATATTTTCATGTCCTATAGTATAGTGGTGATGACTTCCCTGGGGGGAGCTTATTCCAGTGGCACTGAAGGTGGTGGAGAGGAGGAGCAGTTCTGCCAGATATCAGACACCAAGGCCACCCCTGGCCATCACCAATTATCCTGAGTTGGATGCTGCCGCTGGACTGATGGCTCTGGATCAAGCAGGGAGGCTGACAACTTTGTGCAATTTGGCTTCACTTAAATACAATTCATTATAAGTCAAAACATCTCTTTGTGATATCTTCAAAACCAAGAAGGAACCAAAAGTGATGGTGATGATGATGTAATAGTGGTGGTGATAATTAGCACTTATACAGTATTTTAAGGTTTACAAATAGTATTTTATTTAATCTTCACAAAAACCCTCAACATGGAAGTGGGCAATATGCCAGTTAGAACATTTCTCTTTCTGATTTTATCTACTCTACCACCTGGCTGTCCCTATTATTAATTACTACAGCATAAATAAGTTTCTAAAATGGGAGGGGGGAGCTATCTAAAAGATAAATAAAATCAAGGCCTTTAAAAAAATACAAAAACAAGCTTACATCAATACCTCTTATTAAAAAGAAGAAATCCCACATCACAGAAACATATCATGAGAACAGGGAAGACTGGGGTTCATTTTTAAAGGAAGATACTGAATTTTTTTTAAAAAGCTTCTAATCCAAAGAGTAATATGAAATGGCTCCCTGCCCAGAGAATTTATAGATGAACTCAAAAAAGAATTTAAAAATCAAAGGAGAGACATTGAAGGAAAAAAATCTAAGAAAAACAAGAAGATTATGAAAAGAAAGTTAACTTGAAAAGGAAATATAGTCTCAAAGATAAAAATAAGTCTTCGAGAATTAGAACTAGGCAAGGGAAAGTCAGTGAAGTTATAAGAGATCAAGAAATAACAAAGCAGATCCTAAAGAATGAAAAAATAGAACAAAATGTGAAATACCTTATAAGAAAAATGACAGATCTGGAGAACAGATCAAGAGAATTAGACTGCCTTTTTTTGTTGTGACCAAAAAAAGAATCTTGACACAATAATGTAAGAAATAATCCAAGAAAATTGTCCTGGAGTGATAGAACATGAGGGGAAAGTAGAAATAGAAAAAATACACCAATCACCACCTCAATGAGATTCTTTGTGCAAAACACATAGGAATATTATTGCCAAATTTTGAAACCCCAGATCAAAGAGAAAATTTTGTAAGAAACAAACAAAAAGTCCAATTAAAATACACTGGAACTATAATTAGAATTGGATAAGACTTAGCAGCAGCCACAATAAAAGACTGCAGGTCCTGGAATTATATCTACCAACAATCAAAAGAACTAGGCGTGCAGCCAAAAATATCATATGCAGCAAAATTATCTATAATATTGAATGGAAAAAAAAAGGACATTCAACAAACTTGCGGATTTTCATCAACCAAATCCAAACAATAGAAAATTTAACATAGAAGAGCCAATAATAATGATCAATTTCAAGGAATTCAACATGGACAAATTATTTTGGTTTTTTTAACACAAGAAATGTATATCATATGTTTAAGACTAACATCAACAATAGGGTAGCTCAAAAGAAAGACTAGGGCAAAGCTGAAGTAAAAATAGTAATTATGTTATACAGAGGAAGAATAGACACAAAGGCATTAGAAGGGGGAGGGTTATAGTTTATAGTTCTGAAAACCTATTCACATTGGGAATGGATTCAATAGGCAACACTACATATATACTATAAAGGATATAGTGCTCTTCAAAATCTATAAAGATA
Source organism: Myrmecobius fasciatus (assembly GCA_023553655.1). Lineage (NCBI taxonomy): Eukaryota > Metazoa > Chordata > Mammalia > Dasyuromorphia > Myrmecobiidae > Myrmecobius > Myrmecobius fasciatus. The sequence continues at coordinate 10,226 of JAJPUD010023028.1, read as the reverse complement.
AGGGGGGAGGGATAGACGGACAGGAAAGCAAAGGGTGAGGGAAGAAGACAAGGGAGAGATCCATGGTGGGGGGAGGGGGTTAAGTAATATCAAGACAAGTTAAGGAGCAGAATTAAAGAAGGGATAGGGAAAAGCAGGAATAGGAAAGATACATTTATATAGGGAGGAAGGCAGTGTGCTTGCGTGTGCATACATGTATATATCTACATATGTATATATAAATATATCCTTTCTTAGCCATAGCCTGCTTGGGGATGTTGTGGAGGATGGGGGGGGGGGGAGAGAATAAAGTAAAAAAGGTGCACAGTAGAGAAAAGAACAATTTACAAGGAAGTAAAGAAAAGATGGATAGTCATGAATGTAATTTCTTCTATTTATATACTTTCTTGAATTGGTAATTTGTTATTATCTATTTTGAATCCTCCCTGATGTTCTGCTGGGCACATACAACGTTTTGCTTTGTTTTGTTTTTTATTCCTTTTCTGTTTTTCTTTTTTCTTATTTAATAAATAAATTTTTAAAAATACAAAGACAAACATGAAATAGTCCTTGCTCTCAGGAAGCTTATAAATCATTAATTTTTTTTTTTTTTTTTGCTAAGGCAATTGGGGTTAAGTGACTTGCCCAGGGTCACACAGCTACGAAGTATCTGAGACCAGTTTGAACTCAGGTCGTCCTGACTTCAGGGCTGGTGCTCTATCCACTGTGCCACCTAGCTGCCCTAAATTGTTAATTTTTAACAAATTAACAGCACTAAATACCTAGAATAATAAGACTAAAAGTATTAACTCTATACTTGAGGAAAGAAACAAAACACAAATTTAAAGGAAAGCAGAAAGGAAATAAAGAGCACAAGTTGATGGTATATAAAAAATCTAAATTATAAAAGTCAAAGAAAAATATACTGAATTTAAGTAATTGATTTAATTTAGCATTAACTTAATATTCAAATATCCCTGCTCAGAAAAAGAAATGTTCAAGCTGGCACATTCCCCACTTCCATTCCCATCTCCTCAAATACATGTCTACTCCAAGATGATTTGTTTTATTATTATTATTTATTATTATTAAATATTGAAAGTGTCCCAAAAGTCTTAGTGCTATAAACCTTAATAATTGTATATTCAAATACAGTTTGGGGTTTTTACAATCCAGAATAAGAATTAATCTACTAAAACTATTTGTACTGGTTTCCTTCTCTAATTCCCTCAAAGACTGAAAGGCCTTCCTTTCTGTGATCAATATCTTAATATTTGAATGAAAAAAGAGGGTACAGCCCTTAAGTGGATCATGGTACCACCAATAATTTTATGGGGTGCAAGGAGGCAATGATCCCATCTAGACACAAGGTGAGTTTCATTGTCATCCCTATTCCATTTTCTGCAAGGAAGGCTTTAGCTTTTATTCAATCCACTTCTCTAAAGGGAAATCTCTGAAAAGGGTTTTAGGCTAGAGAAAATATTAGTTCTTAATATTTTGTGTTGGACTAAAAGTGTTGGATCTTCTAAGGAGTCTGAAAATAGAAAACAAAATGAATTCCAGATATGAAGGAAAAATTATTTGGGTGAATTGTTTGGAAACAGCAATGAATTTAGGCAATGGTAAATAAGGAAAGCTGACTCATACAGAATCAATGCTTTTGAATTGTGATGTTGGAGAAGACTTCTGAGAGTCCCTTGGACAGCAAGGATATCAAATCAGTCAATACTTAAAAAAGAAATTAATCCAGGCTATTCACTGGAAGGTAAAATACTGAAACAGGTTTAAATACTTTGGTTACATGAGAAGATGAGGCTCACTAGAAAAGACCCATTTGCTGGTAAAGATTGAAGGCAAAAGGAAGAGAGGAATGATTAACTATGTCTAGTAGGCTAGTCTGAGTGGAACAGAATTCCTGAAGGCCTGAAAAAGGATGTATGAAAGATGGCTTGACAGGTAAGATGGGAGCCAAATTATGGTTTCCAAAGCCAAGGTACAACGTTTGAACTTTATTATAGAGGCAACAAGAACTACTGATTTTTCAGCAGAGAAGTGATGAGGTCAGGCCTTTGGGTTATTTTAGCAGCCACATGGAGAGGGCTTAGAGAGGTAAGAGATTCAAACAATGTACTAATTTCTGTATTTTGAAAGAGTTCTTTAAAAGTTGCATAGACTTCACATGTGAATCTGGCCTTGGTCCATACCTTTTAAGAGCAAATCTTGAGTGGAATATAAGCTCTTTGATGACAGGGCCTGTTGTTTTTGTCATTTTTGTCCAAAACTCTTGCTACAGTGCCTCACACAAAGCAGGTACACTTAATGCTTGTTGAATTCAATTCAAATGTTTTATTTCTCCTGAGATTGCTCTGTTTAGGTTATTCACTTTCTGTTTAGTTACTGTTGGAATTTTGTTTTTATTTTGGCAAATTACCTCTGAATAGTAATTTTTGAAAATTTTCTTAATTTCTTTTACCCTTGTGCCTTTTTTCATCTTTTCATTTTCTCTTCTCTGATTTTGATCTGGACCTCTCTTTTTTCTTTAGATTCACTGCTTATCTAAATCAACTAATCAACATTAAATACTCATGAACTGTGAAAAGTGCTGGGGATACAGAAAAAGAAAAGCAAGAAAGTCCTTATCTTCGAAAAGCTTAGATTCTAATGGGAAAAGACAATTTATAATAATATTAATTTCAATTATCTATATTCTTTTTAACACTAATAGCTATCACTTTGCTTACCATGTGTCAAGTACCACGCTGAGTGTTTTGAGGAGGGTTTATCCATTTAAATGTTACACAATTCTCGGATACAGGAATCTTCATTTTACAATTAAGGAAACTGAGATAGAGACTAAGTGGCTTACCTAGTCATACAACTAATAAGAATCTGAAGCTGGAGTTGAATTCAGATCTTTCTAACTCCAGGCTCTGTACTCTATCCACCCTGCCACCTAGTTGCCTCCTTTTTCTTTTGATTTATGTATGTCTTAAACAATGTTTGGGGGGCCACTGGCACAGGCCTGAAGTCAGGAGGACCTGGGTTCAATTTTGAGCTCAGACACTCATTAGCCGAATGACCCTGGGCAAGTCACTTAACTCCAATTGCTTTACCCTCCTCCCAAAACATAGACTTTAAAAAATTGAATTTAAGAACATATGTTTGTGTTTGAAAGGATTTTATGCTAATGGTAAAGTTCAATTCTTTCTAACACTGGGGCTAAATTTTGTAAGTTTGATTATTGTTATTCAACAAGAAACATTGCAGCTTCTAAAAATTAGTTTTATAACCTTGTAAACAGTCTTCCTAGCAGCTAGGTAGCTCATTGGATAGAATCCCAGGCCTGAAGTCAGGAAGACTCATCTTCCTGAATTCAAATCCAGCTTCAGGGACTTACTAGCTGTGTGACTCAGGGCAAGTCACTTAATCCTGTTTGCCTCCATCCACTCATCTGTAAAATGAGCTGGAGAAGGAAATAGCACACTATTTCAGTATCTTTGCCAAGAAAACCCCAAAAGAAGTCATGAATAGTCAGACATGAATGAAAAACAACAACAAAGCTGCCTTCCAGTCGAATAATAAGCACTCACTGCTCGAGCACTATACAGGATTCATGGGAATGTAATTAAAAACTAAAAGAAATATTCTTTGCAATCTAATAGGAAAGGAATGATTAAACACACATAAAACAAGCATTAAAACAAGAAAACATTAAAAAGTATAAACTAACAAATAAGCTGGAGCTTGGTTCTGGGGAGGGGGGAAAGGGGGAAGGTGAACAAATGCATCTGTTATCAAACTTCAGATGAGTTAGAGATGAAAAAAACATTAAGGTAAAATCCAGAGGTTCTTAACTTTTAATACGTGTATGTCATGAACTTCTTTGGCAGTCTGATGAAACCTATTTTACTGACCCCTTCTCAGAATGTTTTTTAAAAGCATAAAATTAAATATATAGGATTGCAAATAATTATAAAATTACAAAGGGTTGTTGTGAAGGTCAAATGAGCTAGTATTTGTAAAGCACTTAGCACAATGTCTAGCATAGATATTTATCCATTCCCCTACCTTCTGGAAACTAATTATATTTTAATATAATAAACAAAATATTTTTAAAACAAGTTTACTGACTTCAAGTTCAGAACACTGATCTCATACAATTCTCTAATTTTACATATGAAAAAATTCAGTTACAGAGAGAGATGAAAAAATTTGACATAGGATCAACTATACTTGATTGAGGTCTCCTAACCCAAAAGGCAGTGTTTTTTTCAAAGATACCATGTCACCTCATTCCTTACATGGAAAAGTTTCCTCTTTAAATCCCATCATTGAGGATATAATTGCAAAGGGAAGCATTTAGCTACACTTCTGTGAGAAATATATAGGAGCCTCAGGCAGCAGTTAGGATGTTGACATGTGTGATTGTGAGGGAATGAAGTGCTGTGATCTTAAAAGAAAAATGGCAGGGACCATAATGAGTACGTTCACATGAAAACAGAATATAAGTAGGAGAGACAATGGTTGCAGTTAAGTAGATATTTCAGGTGTGATCTAAGAGGTGAAAAGCAGAATGAAGGCAAAGGTTAGGGGTCCTTAGCACTCTGGAACATTCCCATGAACTTCTCCTTCAATATGAGCCTCTTGGTGTATGTACTTTGATTGCAGTAGGTTCTGTGGCCTGATTGTGAGTGCTCTCAACAAGAGTATATTATAGTATGGGATAAATAATAATGAAAGCCAGATTTTTTTTTAAATATAATAATGTGTGTCTTCAATAGCTGAGATTGCCTTTGGGCTTGTTTCAGTAGGAGGTTGCTTGGGATGGGTAAGAAGTGAGAAGTGAGGTAAATTTTAAGAGTCAGAGGTCCCAGAATCACAGTTCTGCCATTTACAACTTGTGTGACAATGGACAAATCATTTAAATTCTATGACCCTTAGTTTCTTCTATAAAATGAAAGGGTTAGACCACATGACCTTTAAGGTTCTTTCCAACTTTAAAAATATGAACCTTTGTTGAGAGGGATGTTAGTAAAAATAAAGAGAACAAAACTGAGCAATAAGTGGTTCAAAGATAGGATCCAAATTTAGCATCTCCTTCCATAGCTAATGATCTTTATGGAATATAATAACATCCTTTCCTTTACATTAATTTGAAATCATTTGGAATATTAAGTATACAAATTGATGGAATGTTAAACTAAAAGTAAATTGGAGAACTTGTCTACCTAACTTAGTTGGCTAGAACCCTGGATTAAAGCTAAGGTCATAAATATAAACCCCAGGTTCATCATTTAATTTTTCTGTCTTCCACTGCCACAGATGATTTGACCCAGTAATAAATGTTCCTTGGACTTTTAAGATTGAAAAATTGCCTGAAGAAAGTCCTCAAGAACTGCTTCAGGTATTGCTACAGCAAATTCAGAGATAATTTTACATAAAGAAGTTCAACTTCCATTGGTACATTTTCTATTCTAAAATATGGCATCTACCCTAATGGAGAAATTGGTTAGGAAGTCATATTAAGTTGATTACCTTAGATAAGTCACTGAATTTCTCTGAATGCCCCAATTTACTATAAAATATGGGATTTGTGAGGGAGGTCTGAATTCTTAAGATACCTATACTCTACCAAGAAAATCTTGTTCAAAATATTCCATAAAATCCTGCAGAAAGATCTAACTCTAATTTTCATCTCTACTTTATGTAAGAAAGAAAGAGGTAAAATTGACATATTAAGTTTTAAGCTAGAACTGGAACTTTACACCTAGGCAGCATTAGTAAATAACATACTATACAACTCTCAAGAGTAACAAAGTCACAGTAATTTTTAATATCATGTGTTAACATTTACATAAATTTCATATTTAAGAAATACTAAAAAGTATAATACTAGTTTGTAATTTAGACTAACTTCTCTTTTCTAGGATTAAAAGTGAGAGCAAGAAAACCAGAAATGAGGTCACATAAAAGATTTCAGGACCATTTTCTAAACCAAAATGTGCAAGAACCTGAATTCAGTGGTTACATTAATAACAGTCTGATAAAACACCAAAAGGAATGGATTTTTTTTTCTATGGCCAATCCTATTTGTTTAGAGGGGGAAATGGCATTTCCTTAAAGTTAAGTACCTTACGTAGTTTTTTCTAGTCTGGTATTATATACTTCATCCTACTTAAAAGTTAAAAAAAAAAAAACTTAAATCAGTCGAGCATGTTGGTATAAATAAATGAAGTGCATTACAGAATGGTTACAAACTGTCTATAACATGCACCATTTATATACATTTCACCTGCATAGATGCAAAGTGCCTTTCTTGTAAAAGGCATAAAATACAAAATCTCACCAAAAAAAATGAGTCATTTCTTAGCACAGAGTGAATCAGAATGATATTAACTTTGGCAGTTCATTTTACAAAGTTATTTTCCCTATTGCAAATATTTCCTTCATTCTGGGTCAAGTCGAGGTAAAACAGGAAGAATGAGATTTCCAAATGCAGAATCCTGAGTTATGAAATATCCCGAAGAATGTGCATGAGCATGCTGGAAAAAAAGAAAGAAAAGATTAACAAAATTGTTTCTCACAACATGATTAAAATGATTTTCTCTTACATAATGAATTCAGGGGGAAAAACATGGAAAAATTAATGTGAATTAACATAATGAAGGACTAATAAAAGTGAAGAAAACCTAACCAGAAGAACTATACACAATGACCATAATAATATAAACAAAAACAAGAACAAAAAATTCTTGTCATAATAAGTCTATTTTAAATATGGTAACATTTATAGAGGCTTACTGTTTAGATCATATTGAAAACTGTGTAACAGTAGTTAGTAAAAGGCAGATATCTCAAATTAAATGAAATAATCTTGATGCTAAAGAATTAATGACAATGAAATATTTTTCTCTGTTCTTAGCAGGAACATGGCAGACTATCCGTACAGAATGCTTTATATACAGCCATAGATACTGTTGTTCGTTTTGCTTAACTTTTTCTTTGTTACAAGGAAGATTTTGATAATGGGCATGGGGGAAAACCAGAGTGGGTGTATCAGAAAATGACTAAGGTGTAAAAATGAACACCATCAATAGCATTTTTAAGATGAAAAAACAAACTCTCCTTCTTTTGAAAATTAGGATATTTTAAAAGCAAGTAAAACTTAATAGACAGAAATATTATAAACTTGTCATGATATTAATTGTCTAATTACCTTTATGATCCCAATCACCAAAGGAGTAACATAAATGCTCTGTTTTCAAAATGGGGACAATTTTTTTTAAACATAGATCTTGCAGTATCACCTTTTGGTGGTGCAGGCCAGTGAAAAAATCTGAGTTCTTATGAAAAGATTCTGGATTTGCAGAGCAAGTTTTCTAAAGGAATCTAGTACTAGAAGGAGAGGTCAGTCTTCAACTTCTCCTAATCAACTGATTACTTCCTTTCAAATATGATCAAATAATTTTAGAACACCATTCACTAGACCCTACCAAATTTTTTTCTAACTTCTAAGAAAGAGCTACACTCATTGCTTCCCCTATCTCTCTTTTCATTCACTTTTTAATCTTTTGCAGTCTAGCTTCAAGCCCCCATCATGCAATTAAAACTGCTCTGTACAAAGTTATCAATTTGCCAAAGCTGATGTCCTTTGTCAATCCTCAGACTTATTGAGCTTTCTAAGGCATCTGACAATGCTGCCCACAATCTCCTTTGAGATAATTTTCTCCTCTCCAGTTTTTGTACTATTATTTTCTCCTTGTTCCTTTTATCTATCTGGCCATTTCTACTAACTCTCCTTTACTAATTCTTCATATCACACCCAAATATGGGTATACTCCAAGGTCCTGTCCTGAGAGCTCTTCTTCTCTATTACTACACTGCCTTTGGCTCCCATTAGCTTGATGATCATTTCTACACATATGACTCTTAGATTTAAATGTCCAGCCTTATTCCTTTTTCTGACCTGAAGCTGAATATACCACATCATCAATCACCTATTGGACATTTCAAACTGATTGTCCTAGTGACATCTCAAATTCAATATGTCCACGATAGACTTCATTATCATTCCCCTCTATCCCCCATCTCATTCCCCTCTACCAAACTTTCCTTTTTCTGTTAAGCTCAATGACTTATTAGAGGTCACAAGGCTAGTCAGTAACTAAGCAAGGACTAATGGAGTTTCCTAATTCTACTCTAATAAACTAGTATTAGTACTCCAATACAAAATGTTGTTCAGCAATATCAAATGAAAGAAATTAATTCGTTAAATTAAGTAAGAAGGAATATGGAATAATAGCATTAAAAATTTTTTTTTAAAATATCAGAATAGAAATTAATCTCTTGTCAGAAATAAGGAAGGATAAGACTACTTAGATACTTACACAAAAAAGAAAAAGGCATACTTGACAAAAATTAGGGAAGCTGAAAATGGTTTAAGAATTATGTGATTAAGTATATAACTATTTTGAAAAAGACCCAGTTTTGTCTAAAGGTTTTGGAGCACCTTAAATTAATCAAGATCAAGATGACATTAAATAAGACAGTTTATTACTCTGGCAATAATGAATAGATTTATAAAATGTATAATTCAATATATTACTCTTCAATTCTATGTTAAGAATTAGTGCTTAGGGCAGCTAGATGGATAGAGCTCCAGCCCTGAAGTCAGGAAGTCCTGAGTTCAAATCTAGTCTCAGACACTTAACACTTCCTAGCTGTGTGACCCTGGGCAAGTCACTTAACCCCAATTGCCTCAGCAAAAAAAAAAAAAAAAAAATAGTGCTTAAACACCTGCCAAAGAACCATTTTTTTTTAAAGCAAATCACAGCAGTAAAGCCACACATTGGAGATTATGATTTAACTGACAAATATGTTAAGAAATTTACTATTAAAAATTTCCCATTTTAGTTTTTAAGTTTGTTTCTTCCACTTAAGTACTATGAACTCTCAGTATCCTGCTTTCTAAATACATCATATCTTGGCACAGTTAGTAATGAAATCAAATTGATTCAGATTTAAAAGAACTTTTGATTCCTTAGCCCAGTTTCCTAGTTTTACAAATGAGATCCAAAGAAGTGATATGACCTGTTCAAGGTCAGAGAGGTGTTATGTGATAAGACAGGGATATTCATTATCCATGGTGCTTTGATTCCAGATCTAGTTCTCTTATCACTATATCATACTACCTTGCAATAACTTCATATGATCAAAGACACTTTTCATGTTTACTGTAATACTGAAGCAGTTCAATGATGCAATAGATAAGAATCCTGAATCTGGATTCAAGAAGAACTGAGCTCTAATCCTGCCTTAGTTATTCACTAACTGTCACTCTGGGTAAAACACTTCAATCTCTAATTGCCTCAGTTTCCTCATTTGCAAAATGGGGATAATAACACCTATCTCCCAGGGTAGTTATGCAGATCAATGCAATAATATTTGTAAAGTGCTTAACAAACCTTAAAATGATCTGCACAAATGTTAGCTAATATTATTCACTATAATGTATTCCTGGCTACAGGTCCTTTGGGCTTAACTAGATATCAGTAGGGCTCCTAATTAGCATTTACGCAACACTTATATTAGATTCCAGATAGAAAAATATCTCTACTGGCTAATATACCCTAAAAAAAAAAAAAAAAAAAAAAAAAAAACCACGAGAAAAGGGAAAGGAAAAAAGCAACTAGGAACAGTACTTTTACTTCATATGAAATACTGGCAGAGCATAAAGGACTTTTATATAAGCTGATGCCTTTCTTTGCACATCCCACCTTAGTGTAAGGTATAGTGAGAAAAATGTCCCTTATTCTCCTTGTTCTGAGCAACACCTGCTCACCTGTAAGGCAGCCTTCTGCTGTGCTGCAATATGCTGTTGTTCAGCATGATCACGAAAATCCTTATTAAGGGGGGGTCTGGAGAGAGCAATGCTGGAACAAATAAAGAAATCAAAACACATTACTTGGCACAGAACTAGTTTTTTGAGGCATTGGAACTAGTTTTATTCATAAGCCACATTTTTCACTATGTATGGTATGTTTTCTGTGGGGATTCAAAATACCTTTCCAGAGCAAAGACTTTTTTCCCCTCAGTTTACCAGGTTAATTTTACTATAGTCATGAACTCAAAGCCACAGCAGATTTTGGGCTTTGAAACTACCACTAATTCTACTGAATTATTTTTAAAAAGCAATTTGTAAATAGTTCAGACAGAACAATATTCATATAGAAAAAATATTTAAAGAA
>JAJPUD010023027.1:0-20549 GCA_023553655.1 Myrmecobius fasciatus | reverse complement strand
TGTTCATATCTTTTGACCATTTGTCAATTGGAGAATGGCTTGAATTCTTATATATTTGAGTCAATTCTCTATATATTTTAGAAATGAGGCCTTTATCAGAACCTTTGGATGTAAAAATATTTTCCCAGTTTATTGCTACCCTTCTAATCTTGTCTGCATTCATTTTGTTTGTACAAAAACTTTTCAACTTGATATAGTCAAAGTTATCTATTTTGTGATTAATGATGACCTCTAGTTCTTCTTTGGTCACAAATTCCTTCCCCCTCCACAGGTCTGAGAGGTAAACCATCCTACATTGTTCTAATTTGTTTATAATATCATTCTTTATGCCTAGATCATGAATCCATTTTGACCTTATCTTGGTATATGGTGTTAGGTGTGGGTCAATGCCTAATTTCTTCCAGACTAGTTTCCAATTATCCCTGGAGTTTTTGTCAAATAGTGAGTTTTTATCCCAAAAACTGGGGTCTTTGGGTTTAAAAAGATTTAATTTTAAAAAAAGGAGAAAAAGGTCTATCTCTGTAGCACAGTTCTATTACTTAACCCAACGACAAGTAATTTCCTAGTAAGTACTTAATGAATTTTTTATTCATTCATTTATTCATCACATTTTTTTCATTTTTTAAAATATTCATCTTTAATTAGGAATATTTCCTAATATTTCCTCCTTTGGAGATTGTTGGATTGAGGAATTATGATGAATACAACTATTCTGCTATTTAAGTACTCATGTGGCTATAATGGTAACTTTTTACAAAATACCTTTTATTTCTTTTTATTTATATGATTTTTTTACAGTCTATGTTTGGTATTCAAATTTTAAGATTGGAGTTTACTGCCTTGAAATTAGTTTAGGGTTTTGAATCTGTTTAGCCACAAATGGCAGTATAGTATAAATGAAAAAACATTCAATTTGGATTCAGAGAGTGACCATTACCTTATTTTGATAGTAACTTGTTACTTGAGATCCTCAGGGCTTTTATTTCCTCAAATATAAAATGAGAAATTTGGATTTCAGAACATCTAATGTGCTTAAGGGGCGCAGTGGATAGTGTCTAACCTATATAGCCAGGAAGATTCAACTTCATGACTTCAAATCTGGCCTTGAACACTTACTAGCTCTGTGATCCTGGGCAGCTCACTGAATCTTATTTGACTCATTTCCTCCAAAGTATAAAAAGAGCTGGAGAAGGAAATGGCAAACCACTCCTCCAGTATTTTTACCAAGAAAACCTCCAGTGGGGTCACAAATAGTTGGACAAGACTGAAAGGCCCGAAGAACAACAAAATGCTGTTAACATTGTAACAGATGTTAACATTCATTTCTGTCATTTCAAATCTTAAAAGTTCTATGTAAATTGTTATTATTGATGTTGCTGTTATTATTTAAGAATGATGTCCTATAACTGAGCATACACATGAATCTTTCTATACTTCTCTATCTTTCAGATTAAGGGCTTTCTACAAAGTACCTTAAAATTGTACAACTGTGAAACATCCATCATTGGTTCAATTCCCCGTCCATATGTCTCAAATCTTTTCTTTTTGGTTACATTTTCTGTTTTCTAACACTGCTATAAAATTAACTCATGTTACTTAGATGTAGTAAGTGCTTAACAAAAATTTTCTGTAGACTGATTTGGATGAGAGTTAGCCATTAGTGTCCTGTTCTTGCAGTTGGGGAGAAATGAATTCCGAAAGTTACCTTGAAAACTTATTTCAATGTGTCAATCTGGGAACATTTCTCTACCTTATGTGACTTAGGCAATTCTGTAGGGCTTTGCTACTAAGTTGTCATCTGTGTAGGAAGAAGATAAATCTTTCTGGCTTTTGCTAGTTTCATATCTTGTTTTTCTGTCATTTTGATTTTTTCTGATAATTCAGTTAGTTAAATGATATCACTGATACATAATGTCAACTAGTCAACATATCACATTACCTTGAAATCAGGTTTCTATCTACTTTTGTTAATGTCTTCTCCCCATTCAATTTGTGTAGACTTTTTACTGAAAACTTTTCAGGTTCATAGATTAGCATTTTGATTTTCCTACAGATATTTAGTGTAGCTTTGATCCATAAGAAATCAAGTAGCATTTTTGTAGTGGGAAAATCACAATCTCTGTGGGGAGGTTTTTGGTGGAGTAACTATTTATATAAGCAACTAGGTTTAAGCGAGAGGAGACCACACAAGTCTGAATCTCCTTCTGAACCTTCAGCAGAATCCTCTTGGGAAAGCTACTGATGGCTGATTGTTTAAATGACACCAGTGGGGTGCAGAGTAGTACTGTCCCTCAAAGGAAGCATCACCTCATTTGACCCAAGTTCTGAGTTAATCAGGCGCCTACTCTAGTCAATTGATGATGTTGTCTTAGACCATCCCTATTGTTAAGTATTCAAAAGCCATTTGAGGACATCTTTCCCTGGACTGCCAGAGCTTCCTACAAGTTTTTTTGGTAGGGAATTTCATATGAAGTTGATTTTCTTTTAAATTTTCATCTCTGGTAATATATGCCTGCAAAATCATGTCAACTTTCCCACTGGTACTTAACTAAAACTAATTTGGAATACAGAGTCCACTTTCTAGCTTAATATTCATACATTGAAGCTTTGGCATTTTTATTTCATTTCTGTTACTCAGATTGTAGAATACCTCAGAATTCCCAAGTATAAGTCTACTTACTCAGATTGGTATTTTAAAGGGGTGTAGGGAAGGAATGTCAACTTGAAAAAGCATTAGGATTATGGAGAGTACTCTGGTGCAAAATTAGATCACCATACAATCACTGCCTTTTCCTAGCAGAAAATAGTTGTCTATACAAAGTACTCCAAACATAAGGAGCTACAAAGAACCTCAGTGTAGTCTTTGATTGGATAGCTTACATAGTTCTGATCTTGTCCATCTCTGCATTGAAATATTGTGGGTTAAGCATAGGTTGTCAGCTGCCAGAGTCAACATTCATATTTTTCTTTCCATTCTGTGAGAAGAACTCAAAGTGTTATTATTCATAGAAGCCTTCAGTGCAGCCTGTTGGTCTGGATCAAGAACACACATTATCCTGTGTCCTATTAAGAATTCATGTTTGGAAAAGTCAACTGTTAGGTTTATCACAGTGTTCATAGAGGCCCTGATTATTTTCTTAGTGCTGCATGAGGAACTAAGATGCCTTTGAATTCAGAAATAAGTATGCCTTTTGTCATCATAGTCAGTAATGAATTATCACTTTTATTTACTCATAACAATGAATTCTTTTCATATTTTTTTTTCACTCAGCAGGACAGTAAGCTAAAATATTGGCAAGGTAGAGATCTGTATACTAATTGATGGGTGGCCTTGTCTTTTTCTACCTCTGTTAACATTTTTCTTAATAGTTGTTCAAATATGATTGAAGAAAATTGTCTAGTGCAAATCCTTTTATTTTATTGTCAATAGATGATGTTCCTATTAAATATTATCCATTTTCATGAAGTTCACATTATATATTATCCATATATGATCCATTTATCAGACACCCCCAATCTTTGTTTGCCTACTATACCTCAGAATTCCCAAGTATAAGCTATCCATAAGCCTCTGTCTCTCTTAAGATTCAGTTGCAGATTTATGCCTCCATTCTCAGGAAATTTGTTGTATTCCCACACCAAACAGTTTGTGTGGTAATATATATATATATATATATATATATATATAAAATTAAATAAGGGTGAGGTGTCTCAGGTGCCCATTCTTCCAACTCCTTCCTCCGTGTATTTGCATATTCTACTTTGGTACCTTAATTATGAAGAATTTTAATTTCAATACTTTTTATTCTTTTTTTATAGCTTATTCCTTTTTTTCCCTTTATCTATCCCTTAAAAACTTTAGAACAGAACCAATCTACCAATAGCCTGCACATTTTTTTTTCTTATTGTAGTAAGTTTATGTTTAATACACATTGCTTTAAGAATAGTGTTGGGAGAGAAAAATCAGAGGAAAAGGGAAAAACAATGGGAGAGGAAAAAAATACAGAAAAGAAGAAGTGAACATAGCATGTGTTGATTTACATTCAGTCTCCTTAGATCTTTTTCTGGATGCAGATGGCATTTTCTTGTCCAAAGTCTATTGGCATTATTTTGGATCACTGAACTTCTGAGAAGAACCAAGGCTTTAATAGTTGATCATCACATATTGTGACTGTTATTGTGTACAATGTATTTCTGGTTCTGCTTGTTTCACTTGGAATCAGTTCATGTAAATCTTTCCAGACCTTTCTATAATTATCTTTGTTCATCATTTTTATAGAACAATAATGTTACATTACCTTTATGTTTCACAGCTTGTTCAGCCATTCCCCAATTTATGGGTATCCACCCCTTTTCCAATTCTTTGCTACTATAAAAAGAGCTGCTACAAACATTTTTGTGCATGTGGGTCCTTTTCCCTCCTTTATGATTTCCTTGAGATATAAACCCAGTAATGGCACTGCTGGATCAAAAGATATACACAGTTTTATAGCAGTTGGGCATAGTTCCAGATTATTCTCCAGAATGTTTGCATTATTTCAGAAATCCAATGACAATGCATGAGTGTCCCAGTTTTCTCATATTTCCTCCAACATTTATCATTTTCTTTTTCTGTCATCTTAGCCAATCTGAGAGGTATGTAGTGGTACCTCAGTGTTGTTTTAATTTTCATTTCTCTAATCAATACTGATTTAGAGATTTTTTTTCATATAACTATAAATGGCTTTAATTTCATCATCTGAAAATTGTCTATTCATATTCTTTTACCATTTATCAATAGGAGAATGATTTGTGTTCCTTTAAGTTTGACACAGTTCTTTATATATTTTATAAATGAGAACTATATCAGAAACACTGGATGAAAAGTTTTTATTTTTTTTAATTTTTTCCAACTTTGTACTTCCCTTTTAATCTTGTCTGTTGATTTTGTTTGTGCAAAATCTTTTTAATTTAATGTAATCAAAGTTGTCCATTTTGGTTTTCATAATGCTCTCTAATTCTCCTTTGGTCATAAATTTCTCCCTTCTCCAAAGATCTCATAGGTAAATTATCTCTTGTTCTCCTAATTTTTTTATGGTATCAACCTTTATGCCCAAATCATGTATCTAAGTTGGCCTTATTTTGATATAGGGTGTGAGATGTGGGTCTATGCTGATTTTCTGACATTATTTTCCAGTTTTCCCAGCAATTTTTGTCAAATAGTAAATTCTTATTCCAGAAGCTGGAGTTTGGGGGTTTATCAAATACTAGATTGCTATAGGCCTTGATTATTGTGTTGTATGTATCTAATCTATTCCACTGAACCACCACTCTATTTCTTAGCCAGTACTAAATGGTTTTGATTATTGCTGCTTTTTAATATAGTTTTATGTCCATTAATTCACTTGATATTCTTGAACTTTTCTTCTTCCAGATGAATTTTGTTATTATTTTTTTCTAGTTTTATAAAATAATGTTTGCTGTGTATACCCTTTGACCCAGCAGTGTTTCTATTGGGCTTATATCCCAAAGAAATCATAAAAGAAGGAAAGGGCCCCACATGTGCAAGAATGTTTGTGGCAGCTCTTTTTGTGGTGGCTAGAAACTGGAAACTGAGTAGATGCCCACCAATTGGAGAGAGGCTGAATAAATTATGGTATATGAATGTTATGGAATATTATTGCTCTGTAAGAAACGACCAACAGGACGATTTCAGAGAGGCCTGGAGAGACTTGCATGAACTGATGCTGAGTGAGATGAGCAGAACCAGGAGATCGTTGTACACGATAACAACAGTACTATATGAGGATCAGTTCTAATGGACATGACTCTCTTCAACAATGAAATGCTTCAAACCAATTACAATTGTTCGGTGAAGAGAGCCATATACACCCAGAGAGAGGGATGTGAAATGTGGACCACAACATAACATTTTCATGTTCTCTATTGATGTTTGCTTACATTGTATTTCCTTTATTGGATTATTCTCTCTTATAAATATGATTTCTCCTGAACAAAAAATGATGTTTGGCAATAACTATACATATATTCGATTTAAGTATTCTAACATAATTATCATGTAGTGGATATCCTTCTATCTAGGGGAGGGGTGGGGAGTAGGGGGGAAAATTTGTAACAGAAAGCTTTGTAAGGGTTAATGTTTAGGAATTACCCATACATATGTTTTGCAAATAAAAAGTATTAATAAAAATAAAATAAAATAAAATAATGTTTTGTCAGTTTGAGTGGTATAGGACTGAACAAGTAGCTTGATTTAGGCAGACTTGTTATTTTTATTATATTAGCTTGGCCTAGCCTTGAACAATTACTAGTTTTCCAATTGTTTAAATCTGATTTTATTTGTATTAGAAGTGTTTTGTAATTATGTTTATCTAGTTCTTGTATTTCTCTTGGCAGGTAAATCCCCCAAGTATTATATTTTGTCTACACAATTTTAAATGGAATTTCTCTTTCTATCTCTTATTGATGGGTTTTGCCATTATATGTTGAAATTCTAATTATTTGTGTGGGTTTATTTTATATCCTGCAATTTTCTTAAATTTGTGAATTGTTTTGAGTAGGTTTTTGAATGATTTTCTACGGTTCTCTAAGTAAATCATGACATCATCTACAAAGAGTGATTGTTTTATTTTCTCATTGCCTTTTCTAATTGCTTTAATTTCTTTTTCTTTTCTTATTGCTAAAACCAATATTTTTAGTACATGTTGAATAATAGTGGTGATAATGAGCATCCTTGTTTTATCTCTAATTTTATTGGAAATGCACTCAACTTTTCTCCATTACAAATAATGCTTGCTGCAAGTTTTAGATAGATCCTGCTTATTATTTTAAGGAAAGCTCCCTTTATCTCTATGCTTTGTAATGTTTTTAATAGCAATGGGTGCTATATTTTGTCAAAAGCTTTTTCTGCACCTCTTGATTATCATATGATTTCTGTTGGTTTTATTATTGATATGTTCCATTATGGTAATTGTTTTCTTTGCATTCCTGGTAAAAATCCCAGTTGGTCATAGTGTATTATCCTATTGATAAGTTCTTGTACTGTCTTTGAAGATATTTTATTTAAAATTTTTGCATTAATATTTATTAGGCCCTTTGACCCAGCAGCATTTCTATTGGGCTTATATCCCAAAGAAATCATAAAGGAAGGAAAAGGCCCCACATGTGCAAGAATGTTTGTGGCAGCCCTTTTTGTAGTGGCTAGAAACTGGAAATTGAATAGATGCCCTTCAATTGGAGAATGGCTGAATAAATTATGGTATATGAATATTATGGAATATTATTGTTCTGTAAGAAATGACCAGCAAGATGATTTCAGAGAGGCTTGGAGAAACTTACATGAACTGATGCTGAGTGAAATGAGCAGAACCAGGAGATCATTATACACGGCAACAACAGTACTATATGACGATCAATTCTGATGGACATGGCTCTCTTCAACAATGAAATGTTTCAAACCACCTCCAATTGTTCACTGAAGAAAGCCATATACACCCAGAGAGAGGGATGTGAAATGTGGACCACAACATAACATTCTCATACTCCTTGATTGATGTTTGCTTACATTGTGTTTCCTTTATCTGATATATAGTTTGTGTAGATAAGATTTTTCTTGCACAACAATGATAAGTTTGGAAATATGTATACATATATTTGATTTGCCAATATTTTAACATAATTAACACGTAGTGGATATCCTACCATCTGGGGGAGGGGTGGGGAGTTGGGGGGAAAATTTGTGACAGAAAGCTATGTAGGGGTTATTGTTGAAGAATTACCCACACATATGTTATGCAAATAAAATAAAAAAAAATTTAAAAAAATAAAAAAATATTTATTAGGGATATTGACATGTAAGTTTCTTTCTGTGTTTTGGCCCCTATTAGTTTAGGTATCAATGACCAATGCCATATTTATGGCATAAAAGCAATTTGCAGTACTTCTTTACTATTTTTTTTTTTTTTGCAGAGGCAATTTGGGTTAAGTGACTTTCCCAGGGCCACACAGCTAGGAAATGTCTGAGATCAGATTTGAACTCAGGTCCTCCTGACTTCAGGGCTGGTGCTCTAACCACTGTGCCACCTAGCTACCCCATTCATTACTAATTTTTGCAAATAGTACTTAGCATTGGAATTGTGTTCTTTAAATATTTGGTACAATTCACTTGTGAATCCATCTGGCCTTGGAGATTTTTTCTTACAAACTTTATTAATGACTTGTTCAATTTCTTTTTCTAAAATGGGACTAAGTATTTTATGTCTTCTGTTAACCTGGGCAATTGATATTTTTTGTAAATATTCATCCATTTGGGTTAGATTGTCAGATTTGTTGCTATAGAGTTGGGCAAAAGAACTTATAAATTATTGTTTTAATGTCTTTTTCATTGTTGGTAAATTCATCCCTTTCATTTTTGATGCTGGTGATTTGGTTTTATTCTTTCTTTTTTTGTAATCAAATTAACTAAAGATATATCTATTTTGTTAGTTTTTTCATAAAATCACCTCTTTTTTATTATTTTAGTAGTTTTCTTAGTCTCTATTTTATTAATGTCTCCTTTGAGATTCAAAATTTCTAATTTTGTTTTTAATTGGGAGCTTTTAATTTGTTTTTCTAATTTTTAGTTACATTTCTAATTCATTGATCTCCTTTTTCTCTATTTTATTTATGTAGCTATTTAAAGATATAAAGTTTCCTCTAAGAGCCGTTTTGGCTGCATCCCATAGGTTTTGGTATGCTGTCTCATTTTTATCATTTTCTTGGATAAAATTATGGATTGTTTCTGTGATTTGTTGTTTGGCCCACTCATTCTTTAGAATTAGATTATTTAATTTTCAATTGGTTTTTAGTCTATCTTTTCCTGGCCCTTTATTGAATATACTTTTTCTTGCATTGTGGTATGAAAAGAAAGCTATTTACTATTTCTGACTTTTTGTATTTGATTGTGAGGTTTTTATGGTCTAATATGTGTAGGCCAAGTTTTGTGTAGGTGCTATGTACTGCCAATAAAAAAAGTATATTCCTTTCTGTCCCTATTCAATGTTTTCCAGAGGTCTATCATACCTAGGTTTTCTAGAATTCTATTAACCTCCCCAATTTCTTTCTTGTTTATTTTGTGATTAGATTTCTCTAATTCTGAGAGGGGAATATTGAGGTCCCCCACTGGAATCATTTTGCTATCTATTTCTTCCTCTAACTGGCTTAAAATCTTCTCTAAGAATTTGCCTATTCCACCACTTGGGCCATATACATTTAATATCCTTACTACATTATTCATTATACCCTTTATCAAGATGTACTTTCCTTCCTTATCTCTTAATTAGATCTATTTTTACTTTTGCTTTATCTGAGATCAGAATTGCTATCCTGTTTTTTTTTTTTTTTTTACTTCAGGTGAAGCATAATAAATTCTGTTCTAACCTTTTAACTTTACTCTCTGTGTCTCTCTGTGAAATGTATTTTTATAAACAACATATTGTAGTATTATGTTTCTAATCCACTCTGCTCTTTGCTTCCATTTTATGGGGGAGTTCATCTCATTCACATTAACAGTTATAATTAATAGTTCTGTATATATTCTCCCCTGTATATACTTTTCTTCTCTGTTTCCACACTGTCCTTAGTCCTGTGTCAGGTTCTTAACATTTTTCAATATTTTTAAGTAAAATTTTTGCTATTCATTTTTGCTTCTCATCTATTCACTTACAAACTTTGTAGAGTTCTCAGTAAGTTTTATTTATAATCATGCTATGTAATGATGTAATAATTTCACTATAGTGGATTTCCTATATTCTCAGAATTGGGGGTTTACCTTTTTAGCATAGGAATTTACTATCTATTAGTTAACAAACTTTTGGTGTATAGTTAGAGGTAATCTAGTCAAAAATATGTTTTATGAGTTTTTAATGATTATATTCTGTGAGAACAGCTATTACTCTTTCCCCCCTTTAATGAAGAAATATTAAATTTTCTGTATCTATATTGCATAGATTTTATTTGGACATTTTGGATCCATTGATATTCATTTTCCTGGGCCAAAATTCTATGTTAAGATTGTTATTTTAAAAAAAAAATGCTCTAAAGGAGTTCTTCCTAAGTTATGACTTCAGGATGCCAATTAGTTCCTTAACATATAAAATATCAACTTTCTCCCTGTCAACCTAATGCTTAATTTAATTGCTTGAAGGAAACTAAGCTATTTGGAAGTATCACTTTCAGAGATTAGGTGAATTTTACCTTCAGATTCAAACTTATTTGAAGCACAGTGAAAATTTGTTGCTTTAAGGCCACATGGCATTTTAATATTGTTGGAGAAAGTTTTGGTGAAAAGAAATATTTGTTTATTGTATTTTTCAGTGAGGCAAGAGAGATAATGTTCTTTTTTTCTCATAATATGAAGTGAAGTCCTATGCTAAGAGAAAATAGAGAAGATAATGCAGGAGTCTTCAGATAAGAGAAATTAAACTTTCTTATGAACAACTTATATGGAGAATGGTTTAGTAAGTCATGAAGAATATGAAGTTTGTCTTTTTTGAGATAAAGACTCAGTTGAGATTAGATAACAAATTCACTATGTAGTTGGCTCAATTATTTGGTTTTGGTTTGTATGGTTTTCTTAAGCTAAACTTACCCATACATGATAATGAATGGGCAAAGTATGAGCATCAAAAAATGACATGAAAGGAGAAAAAAAGGACTTGAGAGTAGAAGACAATGCAAAGTTGAAATAATGGGTTCCCTAAGGAATAAAACTTTGGAAGGAATGATAGTGGAGCTAGAGAAGGGCAATAGCCTGGGAAAATCTTGAGGATTGGAGATGTTGGAAGTTCTGGTATAAATTAAGAATGTTTGAAAAATTTAAGTAGAGAGAGAGATGAAATGAGATAAATCTTTCACTTGACACAGGGATATTAGAGATTTTATTGTTGTAATGGAAAACATATAAGCGATGGTAACATAAAAATCATGACTATCCTTTTGTGTAGCTAAGAAGGAGTGGAATATAGGTCACTAGAGTTTCATAGATTAAAGAATTGAGAGGGTAAGTTGTTTTTGAAGGGAAAACCAACATTTATAATAAGTTTTCTATTATAAGGTTAGGAGTTGGGATGGAAAGGAATACTGTGAATTAGTTCTTTAGATAAAAAATTATTTTGGACAACAAGAGATAACTGCTACCAGGATCTTGACTTGGTAGAGATAATAGAGTAAATTTCACAGGATAAAAGGTTATTGATGGCAGCAAAAAGAAATCTTAGAAATGGTATTGAGGAGCAAAGAATATTCTTCTTCTACATCCAGAACTACATTTGAGTGCAAGATATGAGTAAAAGTATAGACAGTATTGTAGAGAATGACTAAGAAAAGTTTCTTGTGAAATATAGGGAAAGTAGGTCTCTGTGAATTCAAGTAAATAGAAATAAAAGTAAATCTGGTTTCTGAGAGTGAAAATAAGTGGTAAGCTATAAAGAAATTATGTTCCCAGGGATCTCCAAAACTACCTTTGGGCAAAAGGAGTTAAAAATAAATCTTCCTTGATGACTTTCTGAAGACCTGACTGTCACTCCAAAGGAAAAACTTCTCTATCTCTATCACTCTATTAGAAGTAAATTTGTGATGTTATTTAAGTATTTACCTGGATTTCTAAGCATTTAGCCACTTATAACTATTAAAAACAGGCAATTAAGCTAAAATAAGGATTTTTTTAATCTCTGAAATATTTTGTCTTTCTTTTTGAGTCAAATTACTTTCTTTATGATCAAATGACTTGTTTATGATATAATCTGTTTTCAAACCTGCCCTCATCTATGATGCATTGTGTATATATACATATGTATATATATATGTATACATATATATTTAGTTTTTTAATTATTCAGTTTTGCTTTTTGACTATTCACTTACAAACTAATCAGTCAAGGGACTTTTTTGAATTTCTTGCAATATTTTTACTACATAAACTTCTTTAGGAAGACTAATTTTCCTTAAAAGGTATTGAAACAGTCTTTGATATTTAATTGGCTAAGAAAATTAAGGCTTGGACCATTGATATAGCTTCTTGGTTGTTTCATTATAAAACATCCAGGGCACAAGAGGCTGAAACTCATTACTCAAACTTGTGACCACAGATTAGTAACTAGACTAACATTGTGAAGCTCTACACACTTGAATCAATGCTTTACATTGGATGAACATCCTTTCCCTGCTTTAAATATTCTTCCAGTTTATGACTAAGTAAGCCTTTCTTTGTTAAATGTTAAATGGATTATGAGTCTTATTTCATCCCAAACTATTGAAAGGCTGATGAGTTAGACTTAGTGACATGACACTAAGTTGACATAGAGTGATAGTGAAGCACACATGTAGGGGATACAAGTTTGCTGCCAATGTAACTTACAACTCTAGAACTGTTGGACCTAAATATTGTTTCTCAGTCTTCATCAAGCTTCCTCCTGGGCACATCATCTCTGAGTGGTTGTCTCCACAAAACTCACAATGTCTGCTTTTCTCTGTTCCTTACTCTTGGTTGCCAAGAAAAGCTCATCTCTTGAGTCCTTAGTTGTCTCTATTACTTTGTGCTCAGTTATCCTTCTTGAAGCTGCTTTTAGCCTCTATATGTTTCTCTCCAGAATTTCCTTGTCTACTCTCCCAACTATGCTTAAAGAAATGACTCTAACTGCAGAATAGGACATTTCTTTGAGTAAATATCTAAACTTCTAGAAGTGGGAGGAAGGAAGGAAAATTTCCACCCACCTGAAGAGGTAAAAATCTGAGTTCTTGCCAGATTTGTGACTTCTTCCTTAGTACCTTTATCTGATTAGATTATGTATTTTGTGAATACTTAATCATTTTTCATTAAAATGTTGGTTACTTCTGTCTCACTCAAGGGAGTTGATATCTCATAAAGGGATTATCCTAGCATCCTAATTTTTAGTTATTTTAATAGCTTTTATTGGTTCCTTGCTGATTATCTTAGTTTTTAAGGAGCACCTCCTTTATATGAACTTTAAAATTCAAATCGGTAAAAAAATGACATAAGAACAGTTAGCTGTCTGAGTAGTCAGATTATTAACTTGTTAGAGCTAAGGTCAAAATCAAGATTGAATTAGGGGAAAACGTATAAAGGTAAGAAACTGTCACCTATTTGCAATTATATTCTCATAATACCTGACTCCTTTTAAAGGCCAAGGACAAATTTTTATAAGAAACCTGTCATGGTCCCCCATGGCACTAGTGCCTCCCTGACAAATTACATTTTATTTATTATTGATATATTTTGCATTCACCTACATGTGTGCATGTTGTTTCATGTGATAGAATGCAAACTTCTTGAGGTCAGAGACTATTTCATGATTTTTTTTTCTTTTTAATTTTTTTCTTTATAATTAATTTATTTTTAATACACATTGCTTTATAAATCATGTTGGGAGAGAAAAATCAGAACAAAAGGGAAAAATCATGGAAGAGAAAAAAAAGAAAGTGAATCTAGAATGTGTTGATTTACATTGTCTTCATAATTCTTTTTTCTGGATATAGATGGCATTTTCTGTCTAAAATCTATTGGGATTGCTTTGGATCATCGAACCACTGAGAAGAATGAATTGTTTCACAGTTGATCACTGCATAGTCTCGCTGTTATTGTGTACAATGTATTCCTGGTTCTTCTTGTTTGTCTCAGAATCAGTTCATGCAAATCTTTCAGAGGCTTTTCTAAAAATCACCTTGTTAATCATTTTTTAATAGAGGAATAATAGTCTTTTATCTTCATATAGCACAGTTTGTTTAGCCATTCCACAATTAATAGGCATCTACTCATTTTCCAATTCTTTGCTACAACATAATTGTATATACCGTAGAAAGTAACAATCTCTCCTCACCTGGAAAATGGGAATAATAATAGTATTTATCTTACATATTTGTTGTAAGAAATGAAATAATTTATGTGAGTCTTTAATTTTAAAATAAATATATACTACCTCAAGGACATTTGTAGAAGAAACTGAAGGAAAAACAATAAATCAATATAAAGTAGAACAGATAAGTCAACATTTTAGTTGTCATCTATTCTCATCATCAGTCACAGAATTACTTTGCTTTTGGCCTCTTCCTTGACATGTAAAGAGGTGGAAATGAAATTTAAGACAAAATTTGAGAAGAGTGCCTGGACTTGAACAAATATGTATATATATGTATATATAAATATACATAAGAAGTAAAGGATGTAAGTAATGAAATTACAAAGCCATTCAGGAAGATTTCTTAAAAAGAAAATTCAAAGTTGAAAATATTTTTTAAATCATGAGTAAATTTATTATGTAAATAATGAGAAAAAATAGCTAAGAATTTATCATTATTTTTAATTAATTTATTTTATTTGAAAAGACATGAGAAAAAAAGAAAAAAAAACAGAAAAGGAATACAAAATAAAATAAAGCAAAACAAAGGAGAACATTGTCATGTGCCCAGCAGAACATCAGGGTGGGTTCAAAATATATAACAACAAATTACCAATTCATGAATGTCCATTTTTTTTTCCTTTACTTCCATGTACTTTGTTCTTTCGTTCTCTGCTTCACACCTTATTTACTTTGTTCTTTTCCTCCTCTTTCACCCCCACCCCCAAGCAAGGTATAGTTAAGAAAAGCCATATTTATGTAGATATATACATACACACACATCTAATTATGGTGGGTAGGGGTGTCTCAAGCTTTCATTCAGCTCTTCCCTCTGACCTAGAACTTCAAATCAAGATTTCCACCCTCTAAGCAAGTGCCAGAGCCAGCAGCATCCTTACATTGCTGCCTCTGCACTTACCAGGTACAGGTTCCTTTTCACCCAGGGTCATGTCTCAACAGCACCACTGGGCCTGGCATTCCCAATCAGCCAAGATTCCACTCTTCCTGGATTCAGACTCTGCTTAACAAATAGTCTGGGAGGTGAAAGTTGCTGTGTTGAGGTTCCAGCCACACACAGCTAGCCTGAAGATCCCACTTGATGTTTCTGTGGAGCTAGGGCAGTGGTATTTGCACTTCAGACAAATTATTCTCAGCCTGGGGTCTTTCTTGAGATCTTCTTGAATGGTACCAGAAGAATCTTTTTTCTGCTCCATTGAATTTTTTGCCAGTCTATATTCCCCATGAGGCACAAATTTGTTCTATTTGTGGGAAAAGTCTAGAGAGCTTGAAATTTACCAATGGACTCCACCATCTGCCCAGAATCTTCTCTCCAATTGGACATTATTTACTGATCCATATGACTATGCCCAGAGGCAGCTAGATGGCAGTGTGGATAGAGTTCTGAACTTAGACTCATGAAGACCTGAGTTCAAATGTGTCTTGGACACTTACTAGTTGTGTGATACTGGACAAGTCATATAAACCTATCTGCCTCATTTTGCTTATTGTAAAATGAGCTGGAGAAGGAAATGGCAAACTAATTCAGTATCTTTACTAAGAAAACCACATGGGGTCAAGGAGAGTCAATCACAACTGAAAAGACTGAACAGCAACATGACTATATTTGCTTTTATATAAAATCTTTATAAAAATGCTATAAGACTGAAGTTTCCCTTAAAGAAAATACAAAAAAGGAACAGGCAGGAGTTTGTTGATGATTTTCTTCAATAAACCATATTTGTATTTATAAGATTGTCTAAAAGATATGGAGAATATAAACTCTTGTCTTTGGGAAAATGATAGAAGTAAGGAGGTTGACTCATCATTTCTTTTATCTTCTTTGTTTTGGTTCTAAATCTGTGAGGCTAATAGCTTAGCAAACCTCCAGTAAGGGATCTACAACTGTCTTACTTTTTGTAATCTTTGAGATTTCTGTAGGAGATTACCTGAGA
Source organism: Myrmecobius fasciatus (assembly GCA_023553655.1). NCBI lineage: Eukaryota > Metazoa > Chordata > Mammalia > Dasyuromorphia > Myrmecobiidae > Myrmecobius > Myrmecobius fasciatus. Next base: position 4,705 of record JAJPUD010023027.1, on the reverse strand, counting down.
AGCAGAGATTAAATATCATTGTATTGCTATAATTTTGAACTCATCTTCCTGACTCTGACTGAGATCAATTCTGTATCAAAGAAGTCAGGCTGCTTTTCAATATATCCACGTAATGGTTAATCAATTTAAAATAGTCAATACCACAAATAGACTCTGCAAACCAAGAAACTACCTCAGTTATAAGACTGGACATGACTTCTAAAAGAAGAAACATGATAGCAAAGGGAAAACACAGACTTAGAATATAAACTCATTTTAAAAATTTTGTAAAAGACAATAACTGAAAAATTTGAGTAATTTTGCAGCACAAAGATAGAAGGAAAAAAATCACTTGAAAAGAAAGTAAACATTTGGACAGATCCAGCTGACATCAAGATCCAGCTAACCACATAATCATAAGAGCAAATGTGGTAAGATGAAACTTGAAGAACAACAATCATACAAAATGAAACAATCTAGGATTGTCTATTGTGATCAACTACAATAGTGGAGAGAGACAGTTTGGTATAGTGAATAAAAACCCATGCAGGAAAGCTAGGTTTCAAATTTGCCCCTGACATACACTGGCTGGGTGACCCTTGGCAAGTTACTTAGTCTCTCAGTGTGCTCAGACCAATCTGTAAAACTGGAAAAAAATCTTTTTAGCACAGAATTCTCAATTCCAATGAAATCAAAGATCAAAACCCTATTCTTATGAAGAGTGACTATTTTGCTCTCCACTGTCTGAGGATCATGTATGTTTTATTTCATCTCTTTCTCAGGCTTCTCTGGTACCATTAAAATATGGAGTTGGGAAGTATCTAGGCTGTATTATTGGTTAAAACCTCCAGTGATTGTGTTCCTCCAGTCATATGGTTGCCAAATACCCTATATCTATTTAACAGTAATGGGAGTTACAAAGAAATATTTACTTCATATAATTGGCAAAGGCATACAAATGCATAACTCCTCTCCCCCAACACTTTTTTTTCTCTTTTTCTTTTTTTTTATTAAAGCTTTTTATTTGTATAACATATGTATGGGTAGTTCCCCAGCATTGATCTTTACAAAGCTTTCCATTACAAATTTTACCCCCAGTTCCCTCCCCTCCCCTAAATGGCAGGAAGTCCATGACATGATTAATAGTGTTGAATTACTTGACAAGTTATGCAAGAAAAATCCTATCTACAAGAAAAAAAAAAGAAAATCAGAGAAAGGCAACACAATGCAAGCAAACCTCAATAGAGATTATGTTATGTTGTGGTCCATATTTCATATCCCTCTCTCTGGGTGTATATGGTTTTCTTCAGTGAACAGTTGGAACTGGTTTGAGACAATTCTTTGTTGCAGAGAGCCATGGCCATCAGAATTGATCATCATGTAATACTGTTGTTGCTGTGTATGATGATCTCCTGGTTCTGCTCGTTTCACTCAGCATCAGTTCATGCAAGTCTCTCCAGGGCTCTCTGAAATCGTCCTGCTGGTCATTTCTTACAGAACAATAATATTCCATAACATTCATATACCATAATTTATTCAGCCACTCTCCAATTGATGGGCATCCCTTCAGTTTCCAGTTTCTAGCCACTACAAAAAGGGCTGCCACAAACATTCTTGCACATGTGGGGCCCTTTCCCTCTTCTAAGATCTCTTTGGGATATAGGCCCAGTAGAAACACTGCTGGGTCAAAGTTTGATAACTTTTTGAGCATAGCTCCAAATTGCTCTCCAGAATGGTTGGATCCGTTCACAGTTCCACCAACAATGTATTAATGTCCCAGTTTTCCCACATTCCCTCCAACATTCATCGTTATCTTTTCCTGTCATTTTAGCCAATCTGACAGGTGTGTAGTGGTCCCTCAGAGTTGTCTTAATTTGCATTTCTCTGATCAATAGTGATTTGGAGCAACTTTTCATATGACTAGAGATGGTTTTAATTTCATCATCTTAAAATTGTCTGTTCATATCCTTTGACCACTTATCTATTGAAGAGTAGCTTGAATTCTTACAAATATGAGACAATTCTCTATATATTTTAGAAATGAGGCCTTTATCAGAACATTAAATGTAAAGATGATTTCCCAATTTGATGCTTCCCTCTTAATCTTGTCTGCATTAGTTTTATTTGAACAGAAACTTTTAAACTTAATATAATCAAAATTATCTATCTGGTGTTCAATTAAGAGTTCCAGATCTTCTTTGGACATAAATTTATTCCATCTCCACAGGTCTGAGAGGTAAACTATACTATGTTCCTCTAATTTGCTTATAATATCACTCTTTATATCTAGATCATGAACCCATTTAGATCTTATCTTGGTATGTGGTGTTAGGTGTGGATCAAACCCTAACTTCTTCCACACTAGTTTCCAATTTTCCCAGCAGTTTTTGCCTAATAGTGAGTACTTATCCCAAAAGCTGGGGTCTTTGGGTTTATCAAACACTAAATTACTAAAGTTATTGCCTAGATTGTCCTGATAACCTATCCTATGCCACTGATCGACTACTCTATTTCTCAGTGAGTACCAAACGGTTTTGATGACCACTGCTTTATAGTATAGTTTTAGATCTGGTACAGCAAGGCCACCTTCATCTGCCTTTTTTTTTCATTAATTCCCTTGAAATTCTTGATCTCTTGTTCTTCCAAATGAACTTTGCTACTATTTTTTTCTAGATCTGTAAAAATAATTTCTTGGGAGTTTGGTGTGGCACTAAATAAGTAAATTAGTTTGGGTAATATTGTCATTTTTATTATATTCGCTCGGCCTACTTGTGAGCACTTAATGTTTTTCCAATTGATTAGGTCTGATTTTATTTTGTGTGGCAAGTGTTTTGTAGCTTAGTTCATATAGTTTCTGACTTTTCCTTGGCAGATAGATTCCCAAATATTTTATACTATCATCCATTATTTGGAATGGACTTTCTTTTTGTATCTCTTGCTGCTGAACTTTGTTGGTAATATATAAAAATACTGATGATTTATGTGGATTTATTTTGAATCCTGCAACTTTACTAAAGTTGTGAATTTTCTAGTAGTTTTTTAGTTGAGTCTCTAGGATTCTCTAAGTATACCATCATGTCATCTGCAAAGAGTGATAATTTGGTTTCTTCATTACCTACTCTAATTCCTTTTATCTCTTTTTCTTCTCTTATTGCCAAAGCTCACATTTCTAATACAATATTAAATACTAATGGTGACAGTGTGCAGCCTTGTTTCACTCCTGATCTTATTGGGAATGGTTCTAGTTTGTCTCCATTACATATGATGCTTGCTGATGATTTTAAGTACATGCTACTAATCATTTTAAGGAAAAGCCCATTTATTCCTATACTCTCTAGTGGTTCTTAATAGGAATGGGTGTTGGATTTTATCAAATGCTTTTTCTGCATCTATTGAGATAATCATATGGTTTTGGTAGTTTGGTTATTAATATAATTGATTATGCTGATAGTTTTCCTGATATTGAACCAGCCTTGCATTCCTGGTATAAATCCTACTTGGTCATGATGTATTATCCTGGGGATAACTTTCTGTCATCTCATTGCTAAAATCTTATTTAAAATTTTTGCATCAATATTCATTAGGGAAATGGGTCTATAGTTTTCTTTCTCAGTTTTCTCCCTACCTGATTTAGCTATCAGCACCATATCTGTGTCATAGAAGGAATTTGGCAGTATACCTCCTGTCCCTATTTTCTCAAATAGTTTGTGTAGTATTGGAATTAATTGTTCTTTGAATGTTTGGTAGAATGGTGAATTGCTATCTTTAAGCTCCTATTTTTCTACTATATCACATTACCATCTGAATTTCTTGGAAATCATGGAAGGCTGACCCACCCTCTACTTTACTTTTGAAAAGCAACACAGGGTACTCTCAGTCAATGGGGAACTTACAAATCCAATGAATATAATGTCAGGATGGAGTATGGAACTTCAAGGTACTAGGAAGATGTTAGGAGAACCAAACTGCAAGAACTGTGGGATGTTCAAAGGCAGCTTGTGATGAAGCACTTTTACCTTCTCTACTTTACTTAGTAATTTGAAAACTTTAGGAATAGCTTTAGAAGTTCCTTTGACTATTTAAAAATATTGAAAATTTCTGAAACTCATTTTAGCTTAATTTTATGCAACACCTAGATGAAAAAAAAAGAAAACCATACAATTTTAACAATGTGTAAAATCTTGGATTTCAGATGGAAGAAAATTTTGTTTCTGAGATATAAACTCTATTGGCTAACATTTCTCATCTTTTTTAAAAAATGAAATTACCTTATTAAAATGCCAATCATTTCAAAGATTTTGACTATGGAATTTCATTATTTGATGCTAGAATAATTTTTAAACAATACTGAAAAGAGTAGACTGGCTTAACATTTGCTTTTAGGTAAAACTTTAAAATATAATTAGAAATGAAGGCTAGAGTTCCAGCACAGACATAAACTTTGTCAGGCCAGCACAATAGGCAGTCAGCCACTTAGGCTTAGTAAAAGAATTGTTGGATAACTGCCCTCAGCCTGTGGGCATCATAGGAGTGTTGATGACTGGTTTCTGGTTGGGCATCAATACAACAACAGTAGGCCATCAGCTGTCTGCTATAATCACTTACTCAAGTCCCAGTAGTTTAAAATTTTAAACAGTAATCAATATTTACTTATTAAAAAAATTGAGTCTACCTGGGATTCCATTGGCATAATATGGAAAAAATGATAACAAACTGCTCATTGAAT
>JAJPUD010023026.1:2310-20550 GCA_023553655.1 Myrmecobius fasciatus | reverse complement strand
CCTACAGTTAAGGCCTTCAAAAAAGAAATCAAAAGTGCATTATAAGCAATGACATACCATCTAAATTAAATCTCTCATTCTGGTTCCTATGTGCCTGACCAGTCCAAAATGCTGAACAATGAAAATGATCCAGAATTTAGTTTCCAGAAATACAGTAAATTTGAGTTGCTAATTTCTCAGGAATAGCAAGTAACTGATGCAGGAGATCTACCTTTAAGTAGCAAATGTTCTATTAGCATTAATTCAGCAGGGTAAGGCTCCATCCCCTAGGGTGGCACAATTATTTTCTCAAGGAAAACCTACATGTACAAATTTCTCCTGGGGTCCAACCTGCTAACTTCTAGTAATCTGACAGTGATTTTGAATTTTGATGAGGGATATGCTGCATTTTTTTTTTATCACAAAAGCATCTCCTATATTACACTGTTCCCCTCTTCCCTCCCCAGAAATCCACATTCTTTATTTTCCTTCTGACAGGATTGCTGGAAAATTAGAGAAAAGTTTACTGAAGCAAATGAGAAACAATAAATAAATTTGCCTTTGCCTGAAAACAAGGATACTGACAGTTAAGCAGTCTGCTAATGAAAATTGTATATGAGAGAAACACCTGGATTTTGATGTTGATCTATAAGTACTCATGACTTTACATATTCAATAGAAAAAAAATCAGCTTGTGATTCTACAACGGTATGGTGTACAAAATAGTTTCTCCTATCACCAACAATGAGAAGATGTGGCCAGATGGAGTCTGCCAGGTGTTTGCAATTAATTATTGATATACTTAGGGAATATGTAAAGAGGAATTATTCAATTCAGAATGCATGCCATTATCTACCTCACATTGCCCTGATAGACTATGATTGATGTTTTTTTTTTTCCCTTAACCTTTATACAACCCGTTTAAAAGACATTATTCTGTTCCAATTCTCCACAAAACTAATGAAGATTTGCACCAAGATCGTGTTTTCAAGTGACCTGATCTCATCTTGATTTGAAAGAAGTTAGTTTGAGTTGGGATTTTGAAAGAATTTTGTTTTGACCTAGACAAATGTATTTTGTTTTCTCGTAGGGCTGATTTACAAGCTTCTAAATATCACCATTTTACTGGTACTGGTGCTGGGAGAAAGCGCTCTGAAGAAGAAATCAGAAAATGGAGGATTTAATGGCATCTATGAACTTGCTGGCTATTAAAAAATAAGTTACCTGACTTCTTTGAATCTCAGGACCCTCATTAAATTTTATTTTTTTCCTTTCTCTAAATACTCTATCTTCCTTTCCTTATGTCTTTCCTTTGCATACATTGTCAACATGTAGGTTTGATTGTGGATCAATTTAATGATAGAATTGGTAATCTTAAATTCATGTTATCCAATTATGCCCTAACGATTAGACTCCTGAATCCATTCCATTTGGCCTCCAAATCACTTATTTTGTGGTCTGTCATTCTCCAGCAACATTTTACACAATTAGATACTTTACATAGCTACCTTTAAACACAATCAATATTTTATGAAGTACTTCTTTTTTTTCATTGTCTAATAGTCAAAGAAATCCTCATCACTTTTTTCACTGCATATTAAATGTAGGGTTATTATAGTTTCTAGGATCTACAATTTGAACTAATATTCCAATGCCCAGGACCTCTCAGCCAATCTTGTGTAACTTCACATTTGTGCTCTGGTCTTCATGGATATTTCAGTCAGAAAAGGGCATATACATTTGAAACTAACTCATCCGGAGTCATAAGAAGTTTCTCAAAATTGGGGATGACAGTCTGCTTTCTTTATAGATCTTTGTGAGTGAGCCTTAATCATGAGACTCAACCACTTCAAGAAATTTGTACAGTTTAATCCATCACCATTCAGATGACTCTTGTTGGCTTTCTTCTTCAAGAACTAGGTCAGATTAAATTCTAATGGATGGGTATCAGGACAGGGCCTCATTTTCTTATGTTAAAAACTTACTGAGATTGAATTGTGTTTACACTCTAAAAAGAAGTTTGAAATCCTAGTCCTTTGGTATGGCCCAAGGTACCCCAATGATTAGGCGTGATCTCAATCAGCCATGTTCCTCAGAAGTTTACCAGGATCTGGATCTTAATGAATATGAAGAAACAGTGGAGAAAAACCTGGATACCAATTTAATAATTGGTTATTAATATAATAGTAAAATAATTTCTTTCCCAAATAAAGGCTGACACCATTATTTTTAGCTATTTAAAATCTGATACCATTTGTTCTTGCATTACACTAATTTACCAATACATCTCTCCATCCTTCTACCCAGGAATTCCTCATTTATATTTATATTTATATTTTATATACATATTTATATTTATATTTTATATATATTTTAAGGTATTCAACAAAACAATACACACTCATAGCACTTTTGATTCCCTCCTCCTGCTTCCTACATCTGTTGTTGTTGTTGTTATTAGTGTTGTGGTTGGTTGTCCTTCATTTTTCAAGAGGACCACAACATCAAGAGTTGATGACATGACATACAAATGAATTGAATTTAAGTGAGGGAGGCCTGTGCAAAGTCACCAGCTTCTCTTTCTTCTCCAGAGCCATTTGGGTCCAGTAGTAAACTATAGATCAGGACGACTGGAGAAGATCCCAGATGCAGTGAGATACATTGGTCTTTTTATGTGAAGGCTTTTAATAGTTCTTTGCTTGACTAAAGCAACACCAAATCAGTGATTAAAGCTAAGTAAGAAATGAAGCAGAGAATAGCCACTTCTACCTAATTTTAACAAAAATCAATCTTGGATGGGAAGATCCTGAGGGTTTCTGGACAAAGCAAAAACAATAACTCTTTACATTCACTTAGGGCCCAAACAATGACCGGAGGGGTTTGACCTGGGACTTATTGTTGATCAATCAATAAGAACCAGAGTGATTTGGGTTTAAGCCTTGGTCCTGTCCCATAAACCAAAAATATCCTGAGATATTCCAATGATCAAAATTAACATTCCTTTGGGAAAAGCTTCCACAGTTAAAGGCATGATGATACCTTGTGTTTACAGAGGTAAAGTTACAATGAAGAGAAAGAGGTACATATTCTTGAGGATCAGGCGATCTTTATAGTAATAGAACATTCTATTTTTACTTATTATCCATTTCAATAACATTGTGTATATTGTTTCCATAGTTCTGAAAGGTCTGAAACAGTAGATACAAATTTCCTATGTTTCTCTAATAACTTCATAGTTCTCATTTCTCATAATATAGTATCATATTACATCTAAGTAGAGCAGTGTATTGAGTGACAGGCTGGAAGTCAGGAAGATTCATCTCAAGTTCAAATCTGGCTTCAAATGCTTACTAGCTCTATAACCCAGTACAAGTCACTTAAACACAATTTGTAACAGTTTTCTCATCTTTAATATCATTTGGAGAATGAAATGGTAAACTACTTTAGTATTTTTGCCTAAAGAATCAGACATAACTAAAAATGACTGAACAACAAAATGGAATTATAGTATATTTATTTAACATAAGGGTTTTTTGTTTTATTTTTGTGTTTTTGCAATTTCTGAATCAATAATAAAATCAGTCAACATATCAGAAGAATCATAACTATATAGTTTCTTTAAGAGAGGACAATGAGCAATATGTGGTGGACCAAATCATTCTGCAATCAACAGTAAGTTCTGTATTCCAAAAAAATACAGAGCAGATCAATAGGGACACTTAAAAACTAGAGATAAAAGTTTCAGTGTAACAGTGTAAATGTTATATTTAAGCAGCCTAGCAGATCAATTTCTGAATTTGGAGAAAAATGTCTTATCTTATCTCAAATACTTACTAGATATGTAATCTTGTGCAAATAACTTAACTTCATTCTCTCAATTACAAAGTGATTTAATGATTGTGTCTAATTACTTGTGATAATTAATACATACACACATGTGTGCATACACATGTATATTTATTAACATACATATGCTTATTCATATGCATACATCCACAAACATCATATATAAACACATGAGTGTATAATATATAATTTTCTATCAACCTTAAATTATTACAGAAATATTAGCTATTAAGATGATGATATTGACGCTGATGATGCATTTGTATCTAGAAAATTTTTAAAGAATTAGAACAACTCTTCCAGTATGTTAAATGAATCATCTAGGAAGGATTCAGTGAAAGGGATAGGCAAAAATCACATAGATTGAGAAGCTGTATTAATGTGCTTATGTGTGCATATATGTGTGTTGGTTTTGGTGGTGGGGTTCTTTACGTGTAAAAGGAAATCACAAAATGATGAGGTCCACTGAAGCATAAATGTTATCATTACATTTCATACTGTATTGGCTTAAGATTTCATTTTCATGCAAAACTCCTGACAGAAATATTATACTTGCCAATCAAATTGGTGACTTGTTTTAACTTCTCAGGGAATTCTGAGGGAGTTTTAGGGAGTTTCTTGGGCAAACTGAGAAGCTAAATATCTCTCATGTTCTTCCATTCATGATTTGTCAGAATTTGAACTTTAACCTAGTTTTTTCTGACTCTGGGGCAGATAATCTACAATATCATGCTATCCTTTACTATCATTATTCCTTTTCTTTTTTCCTTTTTCTTTTCTTTTTTCCTTTTCTTTTCCTTTTTCCTTTTCTTTAAAGCTACATGGAGTTCAGCAAGCAATTTTCAGATAAAGAAATCAAAACTATCTATAAGCATCTGAAGAAGTGCTCAAATCACTTTTGATTAGAGAAATGCAAATTAAAATAACTTGAGATATTGAGATACACCTATTAGATTGCTCAATATGACAAAAAAGAAAGTGATAAATGTTGGCAAGAATATGGAAAAACTATCATTCTAATGCATTATTCATAGAGTTGTGAACTGATCCAACCATTTCAAAGAGGACAACCAAACTGTGTATATCTTTTGACCCAGAAGAATCACCACTAGATGCGTTTTCCAAAGAGAAAGGTAAGAGTCCTATATATGAGAAAGTATTTGCAGCCCTTTTCATGGTGGCAAAATTTCAGAAAAAAACTGGAAAGAAGTACAAACTGATGCAAAGCAAAATGAGTAGAAGTAGGAAAACTCTGTACACAGCTTTAGTAACATTGTGTATTGATCAAGGATGATAGACTCAGTTCTTCTCAACAACACAATGACCCAAGACAAGTACAAAAGACTCAAAATGCTATCCACAAACAGAGAAAGAGCTGATGGACTTTAAATGAAAATAAAAGCATATTTTCAATTTACTTCATTTTTTTCCTTTTCATCTATTTCTTCTTTCACAACTATAAATAGTATGGAAATATGTTTGTACATGATAGCACATGTATAGCCCAGAACAAACTGCCTACTGTCTTTAGAAAAGGGGAGGGAAAAAAACTTTGGAACTCAAAATTGTGTAAAAATAAATGTCATATATCTGAGGGAAAATAAAATTTTATTACATATAAAAAATAAATGGATTTTGGGTAGAAATAGTCCTATGCCAAATTACTACCTTGTTATTATTATTCTTTTATGTTTAACATTCCACCTATCAAGACTCAGGTGGATAAAACTATAATTTTTATATTTAAATTGTTAAGATTGGGAGACTGGCCAGTTATGGAGTAAGGGGAAACCAGTAGAGAAATCAACAGACTAGTGATGAATAGGAAATTGAAGAGAAAAATGAAGTGAGTCATATTTTTTTTTCATTTCAATTTACCAAAGGAAAACAGAGAGGTCTTTTGCCAATAGAAAAAAACCAAAAAACCAAAAAAAAAAATCCAATCAAGATGCACAGAGCCTGGTGAAACTGGGATGAAACACTGTTCCCAGTTCATAATCAGAAAAATTTTTAGCAGTTTAAAGCATAAAATCAGATGTTATCTTACTCTGTCACACTCCAGTTAATATTTGAAAAATAGACTGAAAGGGGGGCCTGCACTTAGAGATAGCTGAATATTCATAGTGAATTCTACCGAGAGTTAGAATTCCATAAGAATTTTTTTAATTAAAAAAATTTGAGTCACAATCTGAAATTATGTTGACAACTTGTAGAATTTAGAATAGAAGAGCAGTGATCATACTTCAACCTAGATGAAATTATTTTGTATACAAATGAAAATAAATCTTACCATCTCTACCTGTGTTGTCATAGAGATCTTTAAATATTTCAGAACTCAATACTAAAAGAAAAGATCTAGCCAGACACCACATCCACATATTCATACACATACATACTCAAAAGCAAAACAAAAAGTAGAGCCCAAATATTTCTTTGAAAAATTTCCCTAATGAATTTTGATGCAAAAATTTTAAATAAGATATTAGCAATGAGATTACAGAAAGTCATCCCCAGGATAGTACACTATGACCAAGTAGGATTTATACCAGGGATGCAGGGCTGGTTCAATATTAGGAAAACTATCAGCATAATTAATTATATTAATACCCAAATTAACAAAAACCATATGATTATCTCAATAGATGCAGAAAAAGCCTTTGACAAAATCCAACACCCTTTCCTATTAAAAACACTAGAGAGTATAGGAATAAATGGGCTTTTCCTTAAAACGATCAGTAGCATCTATTTAAAACCATCAGCAAGCATCATATGTAATGGAGACAAACTAAAACCATTCCCCATAAGATCAGGAGTGAAACAAGGCTGCCCACTGTCACCATTACTATTTAATATTGTATTAGAAATGTTAGCTTTAGCAATAAGAGAAGAAAAAGAGATAACAGGAATCAGAGTAGGTAATGAAGAAACCAAATTATCACTCTTTGCAGATGACATGATGGTATACTTAGAGAACCCTAGAGACTCAACTAAAAAACTACTAGAAACAATTCACAACCTTAGCAAAGTGGCAGGATTCAAAATTAATCCACATAAATCATCAGCATTCTTATATATTACCAACAAAGTTCAGCAGCAGGAGATACAAAAAGAAATTCCATTCCAAATAGCAGATGATAGGATAAAATATTTGGGAATCTATCTGCCAAGGAAAAGTCAGAAACTATACGAACTAAATTACAAAACACTTTCCACACAAATAAAATCAGACCTAATCAATTGGAAAAATATTAAGTGCTCATGGGTAGGCAGAGCGAACATAATAAAAATGACAATACTACCCAAACTAATCTACTTATGTAGTGCCATACCAATCAAACTCCCAAGAAATTATTTTACAAATCTAGAAAAAATAGTAGCAAAGTTCATTTGGAAGAACAAAAGGTCAAGGATTTCAAGGGTATTAATGAAAAAAAAAAAGGCCGATGAAGGTGGCCTTGCTGTACCAGATCTAAAACTATATTACAAAGCAGCGGTCATCAAAACCATTTGGCACTGGATAAGAAATAGAGCAGTCGATCATTGGCACAGGATAGGATATCAGGACAATCTAGGCAATAACCTTAACAATCTAGTATTCGATAAACCCAAAGACCCCAGCTTTTGGGATAAATACTCATTATTTGGCAAAAACTGCTGGGAAAATTGGAAACTAGTGTGGAAGAAATTAGGGCTTGACCCATACCTAACACCACATACCAAGATAAGATCTAAATGGGTTCATGATCTAGATATAAAGAGGGACTTTGTAAGCAACTTAGAGGTACGTAATATAATTTATCTCTCAGACCTGTGGAGATGGAACAAATTTATGCCCAAAGAAGACCTGGAACTCCTAATTGAACACCAGATGGATAATTTTGATTATCTAAAGTTAAAAAGTTTCTGTACAAACAAAACAAATGGAGACAAGATTAGGCGGGAAGCATCAAATTGGGAAATCATCTTTACATTTAATGGTTCTGATAAAGGCCTCATTACTAAAATATATAGAGAATTGTCTCATATATATAAGAATTCAAGCCACTCTTCAATAGATAAGTGGTCAAGGGATATGAACAGACAATTTTCAGATGATGAAATTAAAACCATCTCTAGTCATATGAAAAGTTGCTCCAAATCACTATTGATCAGAGAAATGCAAATTAAGAGAACTCTGAGGTACCACTACACACCTGTCAGATTGGCTAAAATGACAGGAAAAGATAACGATGAATGTTGGAGGGGATGTGGGAAAACGGGGACACTAATATATTGTTGGTGGAACTGTGAACGGATCCAACCATTCTGGAGAGCAATTTGGAACTATGCCCAAAAAGTTGTCAAACTGTGCATACCCTTTGACCCAGCAGTGTTTCTACTGGGCCTATATCCCAAAGAGATCTTAGAGGAGGGAAAGGGCCCCACATGTGCAAGAATGTTTGTGGCGGCCCTTTTTGTGGTCGCTAGAAACTGGAAACTGAAGGGATGTCCATCAATTGGAGAGTGGCTGAATAAATTATGGTATATGAATGTTATGGAATATTATTGTTCTGTAAGAAACGACCAGCAGGACGATTTCAGAGAGGCCTGGAGAGACTTGCATGAACTGATGCTGAGTGAAACGAGCAGAACCAGGAGATCATCATACACAGCAACAACAGTATTACATGATGATCAATTCTGATGGACATGTCTCTCTGCAACAAAGAATTGTCTCAAACCAGTTCCAATTGTACACTGAAGAAAACCATATACACCCAGAGAGAAGGAAATGAAATATGGACCACAACGTAACATTTTCATGATCTCTATTGACATTTGTTTGCACTGTGTTGCCTTTCTCTGATTCTTTTTTTTTCTTGTAGATAGGATTTTTCTTGCATAACTTCTCAAGCAATTCAACATTATTAGCATGTAGTGGACTTCCTGCCATCTAGGGGAGGGGAGGGGAATGGGGGTAAAATTTGTAATGGAAAGCTTTGTAAAGATCAATGTTGGGGAACTACCCATACATATGTTATACAAATAAAAAGCTTTAATAAAAAAAAAAAAGAAAAAATGTGCAGAATCAGGCCCAAATGCAAACATCTGAAGTCAGGAATTAAGAGTGAAAGCATGAGGAAACAAAAAAAATCTCAATATAAATATCTATTATAATGATAAGTATGACACACAAACTTAGAAGGCAATGTTTTCAAAATATCTACAAGCAAATCCTTAAAGAATAAAAAAGAGGTTAAGCAAAATTCAAGGAGAATTACTAGAAGGGAAAGGATTGTAAAAACAAATACATAAATGGATAAATAAAAAGTTTTAAAATGATTTAAGAAAAGAAGGAAAGAAGAAAAATGGGAAAGAATTACAAATATGGATGATTCTTGCAAGAGAATATGAGATAGAAAAATATATCCAAGTAACATATTCATTAAAAATTGGAATAGACCCAAGCAAAAGTTAATCAATGGGTCAAGGAATAATAAAAGGAAATTCAATGACTGAGAAAGAAGAAAATGTATGGTGTCTTATGTGAAAAACAATTACAATATTAAAGTACTATAACAATCATCTTTGGATTCAATAAAAATGATGATCAAAAATTAGCCTAAATAGAATATTTCAAGAAATAGCAACTTAAAATTTCCTAACTTTTTTAGAAAGGGGGACAAAGTGAAAATAGAAAGAAACTATGTCTATTCTGGAAAGAAATCCCCAATTTGAAAACTCCCAAGAAAATCATTATTAAAATCAAGACCTTCCACATCAAATTAAAAAAAAAGCAGTCAAAAAAGTCAATGCTAAGGATTTGAATACTATTTTAGGGGAAATATAGATATGACAGAATTTGGCTGATTATTGAATGAGAATAGAAAGAAGTATACCTATCTGTCAGCTGTAAATGGCACTATTAAAGAAATTTACTTGAGAGGAGGATTGTGGAAAGATGATAAAATGGGTCAATAAACTTCAAGTTCTCCAGATTTCCCCCATAAACAAAATAAAGTATTGCCTCAGGGCAAACATAGACATTCAAAAAACTAGGTCTGAAGCCAAAAATATCATATCCATTAAAATCATCCATAATATCAAATGAGAAAAAATAGACATTCTACAAACTTTCAGACTTTCGACCAAATCCACACTCAAAGGAAAATATAGCATAGAAGACCCAATAACAAAAATCAATTTCAAGGCACTTAACATAGATAAATTGGTTATGCTTTTTTCATATACATATACCATATGTTTAAAATTGATATCAGCAATTGGGTAGCTCAAAAGAAAAATTGGGATATTTAAGGTAAAAATATTAATTATATTATACAAGTCAAGTGCAAAAGAAGGATAGATGCAGAGGCATTAGAGGGGGGATGAGGATTATAGTTCTGAAAAACTATTCATATCAGGAATGGGTTAAATAGGCAATATATGCTACATATATGCAATGAAGAGTTTAGTACTGTGCAAAATCTATAAAGAAATGAGAGGAGGAAAGGGGAGATGGGGAAGTAAATGGTAGGAGAAGACAAGGAAGAGACTCTTGGGTATGGGGTGATTGAATAATAGTAAGGAGAGTTGAGGAGCAGAATTAAAGCAAAGAATTACCAGTGATAAGAAAGATACCTCTGTGTGTGTGTGTGTGTGTGTGTGTATGTGCATTTGTATATATCCATATATATGTTCATAATACCAGACTCATTTCTGTGTAAAAGAAATACTAATTAACAGAAATCAATGGATCTTTTGTTTAATATAAATAGTATCTATCAAATAACAATAATTAGCATTACATGAAATGACAAACTAGAGGTCTTTCCAATGAAATCATGAAAGAATTATATTTTATGTACTTTCAAAAATGCAAATTTTAGTAGCATTACAAAAATATAAAATTAAGAAAAAAGAATAGGCAGTGAAGAAATTCAAATATACATTTTTCGGTTGGCATGAAGATTTTTTAAGAGAATTCAAGAGTGTCAATTAAAGTAAGTTGGAACACTTACTGGAAATTATTCTAGCAGAAATTATTATTTCATGCTATATACAATGATAAGTTCCAAATTAATGCTTTGTTATAAACAAATTATGAAGGTAAAGAAGAAAATATCTTTTATACCTATGAATAAAGAAGTCTCCACATAAGACAGAAAAGATCATAAAGAATAAATTTGACAATATAAATTTGAAAACAAATGAAACCAACTTAGGTAAAATTAAAAGAGGATCTAATAACTGGTGGAAATTATTTGTAATTAATTTATTTGATAAATATCTTATTTTCAAGAGAAAGACAAATTTAATTTTTAATAATAATAACCATTCCACAATCAGAAAGTATGTCTGCATACATATGTGTGTGTCTATATAAATATTTGTGCATATATACACATATTCATGCACATGTGTATATTATTGTTTTGTTGATTGTTATCCTTTGTTCTCAAAGAGGAACAAATTGACATAATTATGTTAGAGTTAAGTTATAGTGTATCTATTTGACTATAGCTGATCAGACCTATATGACCTTAGAATGCTCTGCTATGGGTTGGGCACAAATACATCCATAAGGAAATTTGAGTATCACATGTTTCTTTTTTGTTTCTTCATATACATAGAAAGATTTCCCAAAATAAGTGGAGGCATCAATTGGGGAATGACTGATCAAATTCTCATATATTATTATAATAAGATTCTATTGTCATGTAAGAAATGATAAAGAGGTTGGTCTGAAAAACTTCTAGGAAGACCTATTTAAACTGATGCAGAATGTAGGGAGAAAAAATAGATCATTTTATATAATTACAATATTCTAAAGATTGTTATAATTATTTATCCTTCATTCTTGAAGAGTACCATGGCATGCAATTAGCTATATTTAAGTGAGCTTGGGTACAAAGTCCCTTTCTCCTCCAGAACTATCAGTGTCCAAGGGCAAGATATACATCAGAATGGCTAGAGATGGCCTTGGATACATTGGAACCTCTTATTTTTTTTTTTCAGTCAAGATCTTTAATAGGTCTTAGTTTTGATTGAAGTAGCATCCATGCAATGATTAAAGCTGTTGTTGGAAGACTTAAAACTTAAAACTCTGATAAATGTAATGACCAAACAAGATTCTGGAGAACCCAATGTGAAACATAATAATCACTTCCTGACAGAGAGGAAATGAATTAAGGGAATTCAGGTTGCAGATTGCATTTATTTTTATCAGGTAGCATTTATTTTGACATGGTATCATAAATATATTTAGCATTATATTTATCCTGTTACTTGTAAAAACAATTTTTAACATTAGTTTTTAAAACTTTGAAGTTTTCTTTGCATATGCAAATTAGTTTTAAATTATGCTTTTTTCATTAGGAAGAAAGAAGTGAGGATATTTTAAATTATATGACACAAACATTAAATAAAGGGGAAACATTGAAAAAAGTGATAGATATAAATTTATTCTCTAGTTCACTGAAAACATCTTTAGAACCATTACAGATCAAAAAAAAAATGAAGGGGATAATAATTTTATCAGTGTTCCTAACGATTTTGATTTCTTCTGTTAGATATTCATAAATTGAAATTTTTTCATTATACATGGAATGGATATTATGAGTATTAGACATAGCAATATTTATTTTTTTAAATTTATGAATTGATATATCAGTGTGTTTTTAATAATAGAAAGAGCAGATAAGAGATGTAGTAGATAAAATGCAGGACCTAAAGTCAGGAAAATTCATCTTTCTGAGTTCGAATCTGGCCTCAAATTGTTAGCTGTGTGACTATGGGCAAGTCACTTAAACTTCATTGCCTTGGTTAGTCATCTATAAAATGAGCTAAAGAAGTTATAGTATCTCTCAAAAAAACTCCAAGTAGGGTCACAAAGAATCACAAATAACTGGAAAAACCTGAACGATAAAAACAAAATCAATGATTGTGTTACTGTTATTAATACTTCCACTCCCACTGTTGCTGTAGTATTGACAGTTTTAGATCCTAGCAGTGTCCTAATATTCATGTGATTAATCTTATATTATTTTAAAGTGTAAAGCAACATGTAAAATATAATATGACTCATGTTATTTTAATTACTACACTTTAAATTTTATAAACAACCTACCTAGTCCAAGATTCCGGTGGTTAACCCTCCCTATTCACTAGGCAAGATTCAGCAAGACAGCAAACAGCAAACAGCATCTATTTTCATCTGCTATATGGCTTCCATAAAGAATATCAATCATGACTTGGGGGAACAAAAATACTTTAAGCACTCTGACTCTATGTAGAAACAAAATTAAGTTTTCATACCAGGGGCAGCAAATATTCTGCTATTTTTGACCTCTTGGCTTAGCAAATATTATGCCCCCTTCCCTATAGACTGAACCTTTTCTCACCCAGATAAATGATATAATCTGTCTTCTCTTTCCCTATCTCATATACTGAGTTATTTCCCTACTGAACATGTCTAAATCTGCAGCACAGAATTGAAAGACACGATTCAATGCATAACCTCTAAGCTATCTATTCCCTCATGTATAGAATTATTATCTTATTCCACACAACACAGTTCATGAGTTAAATGCTTCTATTCTTTTCTCTAAAACCAGTAAGGTACTTAAGAGGATCTTTGCATTTAACAGACATTTTGTAAAGTGAATACTATATTCAGTTTTGTATGTGTATGTATGTATGTATGTGTGTGTAGCAGCATGAATAAAATTGCATAAGGAATATTTCCATTACTCAAGGACTTTATGGTATTAAAATAACATGAAATGCACCTTAATATATAAACTATAAAGAGAAATTTGCAAAGGACAGAGGAAAGAAATGTATCATGAGAAATATAAGGTAAACTTCAGAACATCTTAGGCCATTCTGGGAAGGCTTTATGGAAGATGCATATATCCAGGTTAGTTTTTGAGAGAAGAGAGATGTTTTCATCCTGAAACAGAAATGACAGGTTCAGAAGAAGGGAAGAAAATTGGTCCAATTTGTCTAGCGTAGAGAGTAAATGACAAGGAATAGTCTGAGGGGCCTTATGGAAGAGTCAGGAAAAGCCTACAAATAGTCAACAGCTATTTAATTGAATTCCCATGAATCTTTATAATACATAATAGCCTTGATTTGTGTCCTAATTATAAGGCTGTCAGAGTTTTCAGGTTTGTTTTGGTGCCAAAGCATTCTAAAGTAACTTCTTGCTTTGTGATTTCTCCATATTCCTCACTTTTTTTAAAATCATGTCTTTATCCTCATTTTTTGTTCCTTATCTTGCAATTCTTAATACATCTGCACCAATCTACTTAAATTTTAATGTAGTTCTTCTTTCACTACATTGGTGATTAAAAGTATTTGATTTTTTTATCTCAATGGGACCTTCCCCCCCTCACTCTGATTCTCCTAGCTTCTTTGTAAGTCAGTTTCAAAAAGTCTCTCACCATTAATACCATTAACTCCTTTCACTAGCCTATGAATTTTTTCCCTTCTTCAATCACTCCTTTCTTGATTTCTCATTTACTTTATCCATAAGACACTTGTATTGTTAAATGGGATATATGATTTCTGTTTGTACTATGCCATTTAATTTGTTTATGATTGTGCATGTCATTACCTGTTCTCAAAGTCTCACCTCCCTTAGTTGTAAAATAAGTACTTTGGACATGAGAGTTTCTATAGTTCCTTTCAATTCTGTAATTTTTTTTAAATTTCTCTCTTACATTTTAGTAGTACCAAGCCTGTGTATCTTTGTTTACTTTTATTCCTACAAATATAACAATCATAAGAAGTCAGGTTGTTATCTTTGTATCTCTAAAGCACTAAAAATTCATCTTTTTGGTGAAATTTTTCCAAATTATCCCATCCAGCATAGTAAAAATGATTTGCCTATTAACAATGAATCCAATGATTCACTACTTTTAAATTATTGGCTGAAGTTGCCTGAACTTGCTTTTTTTTTGTACCTCTGTGGGTGTCTGCTTAGAGTGCATATATGTCTTTAGGATAGCCACTGACCTGCCTCCTTGATAGGTCAGATTAGCTATCCAGTCTTTTTTTCTCTTTTTTTAAGCTGTTTATGTTCAAAACATATGCATAGATAATTTTCAACATTCATCTTTGCAAAACCTTATGTTCCATTTTTTTCCCTTCTCTTCCTCCCAATCTCTCCCTTAGATGGCAAGAAATCCAATATATTAAACATATGCATTTCTTGTATACATATTTCCATAGTTATCATGGTGCACAAGAAAAATAAGATCAAAAATGAAAAAAAGGAGAAATAAAATAAAATGCAAGCAAACAACAATAAAAATGTGAAAATACTATTCCTTATTCAGTGTCTTCTTAGGTGAAAAAATGTTACAGGAGATAGAAATGGGACATATGATTTTATTGATAGAGAATTCCAAGCAAGAACTCTAATAATTCAGGTCAGTCCCTAGTCTCAGTTAGTTGATTAGAATACTGGAAAATTGAATTTATTTTTCGGGGTCACAAAAATAGTAAGGTTACAGGAGACTTCAACTTAGTTCTTATATAACTAGGTTATATAGCTTATGTATACTTAAATATCATAAAATTTAATTCAGTTCAATATTCATTCATTAATTATCTGCCATATGAAAGACATAGTGTGGGTACGTAGTCTAAGAAGATTGAGCTTTTTAAAGTTCTTACACTGAGTTGCCATTGTGGAAAAAGACCATTAGCTTTGAAATCAGAGAGAATTCTGTCATCCTACTACTTTTGTGGTATTGGGTATATCACTTGTCCACTCAGAGACACACCAGATTGTCTTTAATTTCCCTTTCAACTCTAAATCTAGGATTCCATAATCCTATGTTGATGATGCAAAAATACAAATAAACATTTTTTAAAGTAGTACATAATCATTACAAGACATAGCTTTACTCTTCAGACAAAATGGCATCCAACATGAAGGTAGGGAGCTCAGCTCCCACACCCCTACTCCTGCAACAATGTGTGTGTGTGTGTGTGTGTGTGTGTGTGTGTGTGTGTGTACTAGACCAAATGAGAATTTTAAAAATTACAGTAAGTGACCTCATTCATGCTCAGGATTCCTTAAGGAGTTATACATATATCCATGAGCAAAATAAAAGAGGGATAAAAAAATTAATTGCCTAAATTCTGGAAAATAGCATTTTAGCTTCTCAACTTTACTATGTAAAAACTTTTTAATGTAAAATTAATTAAAATACCCCCTTAACTTCCTCCTGCCTGAGATGGATAGTAAACTGATATGTTATACATGAATTAATCTTGTAAAAAAAAAACAACCAAACAAACAAAAAACTCCCTTTTAATCATTTTGTACAAGACCCAAAAGGAAGGAATGAAGGAATGGGATATAGTGTGCTTCAGTCTACATTCAGAAAACATTAACTCTCTGGAGGCAAATAACATTTTTCATCATGTATCCTATAGAATTGTCTTACATCATTATATTGCTGATAACAATTAAGCCTTTCACAATTCTTCATTGTACAGTGTTCTTACTGTGTACTTTTTCCTGGTTCTGTTTACTTCATTCTGCAACTGTTCATGTAATTATTTTGAGTTTTTTTTTTCTGAAAGCATTTTGCTAGCCATTTCTTATAAAGCAATATTACTTCATTACAGTCATACACCTACTTATTCATTCATACCCCAGTTGCTGGGCATTCATTGAATTTCCATTTTTTTTGCAATCACAAAATGAGTTGCAATAAATATTTTTATACAAATAGGTTTTTCTTCACACTTAAAATTTGGGGAAACAGTAATACAAGTGGTATTGCTGGAGCAAAAGTTGTGCATAGTTACAACCCTCTGGGAACAGTTCCAAATTGTTCTCCAGAATGGCTAGATTAGTTTACAACTATACCAGTAATGTTTTTGTGTCCCCGTTTTCATACATCCCCTATAATATTTATCATTTCCTTTTTGTGAGAGAGTCATATTAGAAAATCTTATAGGTGTATGATGGTCCCTTAAACATGTTTTAATTCTCATTCTTTAATCAATAGTGATTTAGACCATTTTATCATGTAACCAAAAATAGTTCTGATCTCTTTGTCTGAAAATTGCCTACTCATATCCTTTGATCATTTATCACTTGAAGAATGTCTTGTATTCTTATAAATTTGCTGTAGTTGATATCAAATTTATATCTATGTCTATATATCTCTATCTATCTATCTATCTATCTATCTATCTATCTATCTATAATTAAAAGATGCAGTCTTTATCAGAGGAAATATTTTCCTCCAGGTTTATGCTTTCTTTACAATATTGGCTGCATTGGTTTTGTTTGTGAAAAAAAAAAACTTTTTTTAAAAGTTTAATATAATCAAAATATCCACTTTGCATTTTGTAATGCTGCCTATATCTTGTTTTATCCCAAAATCTTTTCTTAGTCATAGATGTCAGGTAAATTATTTCATGATCTCCAAATTTGCATGTGAATTTAACACATTTCTAAAAAATATATTTTTAAAGCACTTCATAAAAAAATCTGTTCTAATCAGGGAAAGGTGCAGAGGGAGAGAGGTGGCCAAGTACAGAAGCAGCACAGAGAAACAGGGAGGTGTAGTGTCTGCACAGTAAGGGAATCTACAAGAAGTTTCTTAGCCAAAATAGGGCAGTGTTGGCTAATCTGTCTTTGTTCAGAATACCGTGGATCAACAGGCTAGGTTGAGGCATTCAACACAATTACAAAAGGCAAATAGTGAGCCACTGAAACTCAAAATAATGCAGGACATGGCCATGGCCACCCAGCACAAAAAGGGAGTCAGCAGCACAAGTCCAGGGTAGTGTGAAGGTAGCTGTTGCCTGCAGAGGAAACTTGAGACACTCTCCCCTTTGCCCTAAGAGCAGACTCAGTCTTTAAAAAAGAGCAAAAAACTAAAAGAATTATGATCATACATAGCTTTTATTGAGAGAAAAGAATACTTTATGTCACTAAAGGCAAATCATCTCCAGATGAAGCCCCAAAAGGTGATATGAAGTAGTCTTCATCTTACAAAGCTCTCTTGGAAGAATTCAAAAAGGATCTTAAAAAAAAGAGATAGAAGAAAAATAGTGAAAGGAAATGAAAGCTTTGTAGGAGCCTTTGGGGGGAAAACCACAGGTATTTTTCAAAGAAAACTCCTTAAAAATAGATTTACATAAATAAAAAAGCACATAACTTCTTTCAAAATAGATATGATGAAATAGATATGATGAAAAGCATATAATTCCTTACAAAATAGATTTGACAAAATGGAAAAAGAAACAAAAATGTTTAAAAACAGAATTTTTGAAATGGAAAAAAAAAACAATGAATAAAACAACTCCTTTAAAAACAACTCCTTTAAAAGTTCAATTGGCCAAAGGCAAAAGGAATTTTTTTTTTTTTTTTTTTTTTTTTTTTTTTTTTTTTTTTTTTTT
>JAJPUD010023025.1:0-20551 GCA_023553655.1 Myrmecobius fasciatus | reverse complement strand
TCTCTCTCTCTCTCTCTCTCTCTCTCTCTCTCTCTCTCTCTCTCTCTTTAGAATACATTTTAGTAGCTTTTTATTTTTCGAAATACATGCAAAGATAGTTTTCAATATTCACCTTTGGAAAACCTTGTGTTCCAAATTTTTCTTCCTCCCTTAGACAGGAAGCAATCTGATACAGGTTAAACATATGCAATTCTTCTTAACATATTCCCATAATTGTCATGCTGTGCAAGAAAAAAAATCAAATCAAAAAAGGAAAAAACAAGCAAAGAAACAACCAAAAAAAGGTGAAAATACTCTGCTTTGATCCATATTCAGTCTTCCTAGTTCTTTCTCTGGATGAGGATGGCTCTTTCTATCACAAATCTATTGGAATTGCTTTGAATCACCTCATTGTTGAAAAGAGTCAAGTCTATCACAGTTGATCATTTCATAATCTTCTTGTTGCTGTGTACAAAGTTCTCTTGGTTCTGCTCACTTTACTTAGCATCAGTTCATATAAGTTTTTCCAGGCTTTTCTGAAATCAGCTTCTTCATCATTTCTTACAGAACAATAACATTCGATTACATTCATATACTATAACTTATTCAGCCATTCCCCAACAGAGGGGCATCCACTTAATTTCCAGTTCCTTGCCACTACAAAAAAAGCCAGCTTTCTCTTGAATCCATAATCTTCTCAGCTGCCAGCTTCAAGCTAAAGCTATTACTTGAGTTATTTATTGCCTTTTTGTGTCTATGTAGAATGTCTTTGTCTTGTGTCATATACTGTTGCCTGGAATGTCTCTTACTTGCCTAGCTAAAGATTGTTGTGGTTGTTCATCTTGATTTCTTGGAGAGGACCAGTGACATCAGGAGTATGATGTCTTGACTTGCAAGTGAATTGGATTTAAGTGAGACAAGGCTGTGCAAAGTTATCAGCCTCATGGTCTCCTTCAGAATCACTGGAGTGCAATGGTAAGACATAAGTCAAGAAGACTGGTGGTGGCCCCTGTGGCTAAAGAAGGGAAGAAGAGAGAATTCTTCTTACTTTGCAGGAGTCTCATTTTATAACCAATTCAAGCTTTGACTCCCTGGAAGTTCCAACCGACTTTTGTTGTTGTTATTGTTTTATAATAATAGCTTTTATTTTTCTAAATACATGCAAATATAGTTTTCATCATTCATTCATCCTTGCAAAACCTTGTGTTCCAAATGTTTTTCCCTCCCCTCTCTCCTCTCAACAGCAAGCAATCCCTTATAGGTTAAACATGTGCAATTCTTCTAAACATGTCTCCACATTTATCATGCTGCATAAGAAAACTTAGATCCCAAGGGAAAAATTGAGAAAGAAAAAAAAATAAGCAAACAACAATAAAAAAGGGGAAAATACTAGTAAAAATACTATTTTGTGCTCCACATTCAGTGACCATACTCCTCTCTCTGGATGCAAATAGCTCTCTCCCTCACAAGTCTATTAGAATTGCTCTTAATCACCTCATTATTGAAAAGAGCCAAGTCTGTCACAATTGATCATCACATAATCTGTTTTTGCTGTGCACAATGTTTCCTCCAACCAACTGTTTTGTACAGGCCATTTTGGGACCAGTTGATCAGTCAGTCAATAAAACTGATTCCGTTGATTCACTTTGGTGTGCACAACTCATAAAGGAATCAGTAGTCAAAACCATACTTAGAGTTTATCTATCACAGAACTTGAGAATTAGAAGGGGCCTCAGTAGGGGTCTAGTTTAATTTGTATAAAAAGAAAGCCCCACCATAACATACCCAAAAAATGGTCATCCACCCTCTTCTTAAAGACTCCAAGGAAGGGAAGCTCATCAACTTTATAGGCAGTTCATTCCACTCTTTCTAAAAGTTCTAATTGTTAAGAAATTGAACTCTTCATTAACATGTTGTGATTACATTCTGGACAGGGGTGAAAGGGTTAATCAAAGGCCAATTGCCTTACACATAAGATGGTGGAGGTTTTTGTCCCCTCATATCAATGTTATTTTATTTTTCCAAATACATGTAAACAATAATTTTCGACATTCACCTTTGGGAAACCTTGTGTTCCCAAAATTTCCTCCCTTCCTTCCCTTTCCCTGACCCCAAGACAGCAAGCATTTGATGTAGTTTAAACATGTGCATTTCTTCTAAACATATTTCCAAATTTGTCAAGCTGAGCAAAAAAAAATCAGGTAAAAAGAAAAAAAAACAAAGGGAAAAAAACAAGCAAACAACATCAACAGAAGGTGAAAATATTATGCATTGATCCACATTCAGTCTCCACAGATCTCTCTCTGGATGCATCTCTCCCTGGATCCATCACAAGTCAATTGGAATTGCCTTAAATCACCTCACTGTTGAAAAGAGCCAAGTCTATCAAAGTTAATCATTACATAATCTTATTGTTACTTTGTACAGTGTTCTTTTGGTTCTGCTCACTTCACTCAGTGTTACTTCATGTAAGTCTTTTCATATTTTTCTGAAATCCTCCTGCTCATCATTTCTTATGGAACAATAATATTCCATTACCGTCATATGCTATAACTTATTCAGTCATTCCCCAATTAAGAATCATTCATTCAATTTCCAGTTCCTTGCCACTACCAAAAGGCCTGCTGCATTTTTACACATGTGGTTCCTTTTCCCTCTTTTATGATCTCTTTGTGTCCCTTCATATCAAACCAAATTTTTTTTCTCTCTTCAATTTCTACTCATTGCTCATAGTTATGCCCTATGGTATCAAACACAACAAATCTGCTACCTCTGATTTATGATAGCTCTTAGAATATTTGAAGAAAGCCAACTCGTTCCCTCAAATTTTTCTCTTCTCCAAGGTAAAAGTACTATCCCTTTAATGGATCCCTGTATGATTAGTCTCTAATTCTCTTAATTTTCTGACTCACTTTCTCTGAGCTGACAATGTTTTGTCAATGTCTTTCCTTCTTACCAAAGACTTGAACCCAGGACAATATAATACTCAAGTGTGATCTGAATCAGACAGCAGACAGTGGGACTATAGCCTTTATTCTATATTTTTAATTGTTCACTCAGTTATTTTCGGTCATGTCTAACTCTTTATGACCCCATTTAGAATTTTCTTGACAAAAGATACTGAAATGGTTTGCCATTTCCCTCTCCAGTTCATTTTACCGGTAAGGAAAGGGAGGCACAGTTAAGTGACTTGCCCAGGGCCATACAGCCAGT
Organism: Myrmecobius fasciatus; assembly: GCA_023553655.1. Classification (NCBI taxonomy): domain Eukaryota; kingdom Metazoa; phylum Chordata; class Mammalia; order Dasyuromorphia; family Myrmecobiidae; genus Myrmecobius; species Myrmecobius fasciatus. The sequence continues at coordinate 17,359 of JAJPUD010023025.1, read as the reverse complement.
AAGTGTCTGAGATCAGATTTGAAGTCAGAAAGGTGAGTCCTCCTGACTCTAGATCTGGCACTCTATCCACTGTGATATCTAGCTGCCATATTCTTAATTGGATGCTTATGTGTTGTTAATTAATTAAGATTAATCAGATGGAGGCCCATGATCAGTATGATGAGCTCACAGAACATATGTGAGCCTTTGGAGTATCTGATGAGCACTGCCTCATGGAAAACATGGACATTTTCATCAATGTCTTGTTGAGATAACATTTGGGGAGATGCCTATCAGATATTCCAAAGAAGATCTTATAAACTCAGGTTGACTGGGACTTTTTCAAATTGATCAGGAAACTATTGATTAGCCCCCTCCTTCCCCTAAAGGGATGGGTGATCTGATTGGTATACATACTTCCCCCAAGTCTTTACCAGTAGAGAAAGAGACTTCCATTACTTGAAAGCTGTATAATTCATAGGCTCTTAGGCTTAAAGCTGGAAGGATCTTGGAGGCCATGGAGTCCAAAGCTCTCTTTTACAGATGAGGAAAGGGAAGTTGACAGTTTAAATGACTTGCCTAGGATCACACAGTAAATGGCAAAAATAAGATCTGAATCTACATTTTCCTGATTCTGTCTGATGTTTTATCTCCTACAATGAAACGGCTCTCCACCCTATCGCTCCAATCTTCCAAAGAAGATTTCACCCAGCCAAAGCTGCAGTTTTTCTTTACTATAATACCCAGGGACAGACAGGTGGCAAAGTGGATATAACCTGTGATTCTAGCCTATGGAGATAGTTTTGAATCTGATTCTCTTGTCTAACATATACCTCCTAACTTGGTATTATTCAAACATTGGATGAGCTTGTTCTGGGAAAGGAAGGGTTTATAATTGAGAGGGTTAATTTCAAATTAACCTGTGAGTTCAAATCAGCTCCTGTGTAGAGGCTCTGTAGTATCCTTATTCTACACAGGAGTTGATAGAGCTCAAAGTCCCTTCCTGAAGAAAGCCCTGAGTCTGGAGGATTGAAGTTCAAATCTACCTTCAGACACTAGCTGTGTGATCTTGAGTAAAAAAATTAATCCCAATTGCTTCCCAAAACTATACCATAACACTTAGGACATAATACTTTATTAATGCACCTAAAAGCCCATTAGCTTCTTTGACTGTTGCTTAACCCTGCTGACTCATATTCAGTCTGCTGTCCACACTGGTCTTTTCCTCATGGACTATTATCTAGCCACATTTCCTTATCTTTTACTCATTCATTATTTTCAGCTCATGTTAACTACATTTAAATATCTTAAATTTCACATTTTTTTTTCAGTTTCAATCCCTAGTTCTAGCCTACTGAAATGTATTTTAATCTGATTCTCTTGTATAATAAATCCCTGTTGCTTGGTGCTGTCCAAGCAATGGATGAGCTTGTTCTGGTAAAGGAACAGTTCACATTTGGGAGGGTTAATTTCAAATAAGACTGGAGACTCTGTTGTATTTCTTTTTCCACACAAGAGTACAAAACTCCCTTCTTGAGAAAACTGAGGCTCAGAAAGGGTAAGGAATAATCACAGAAGTAATCAACTACAGAGCTGGCATTTGAGCAGTTTGACAGTTTATCAGGCAGCTAGAGGGTGCAATGGATAGAGCACTATTTCTGGAGTTAGGAAGACATGATTTCTGTGTGACTCTGGATAAGTCATTTCACCCAGTTTGCTTCAGTTTCCATTTGTCAAATGAACCAGAGAAGGAAATGGCAAACCACTTCACTATCCCTGCCAGATATCACAAATGGGGTCACAAAGAGCCAGACACATCTAAACAATCACAAACGTCTGGTAGTTTGATTTTCTGGTTAAGAAAAGCCCACGACGAGAGGCCTTGAAACCCAACACTTCCTCTAAGCACTTGAAGATCTCATTCCCCTCCACTTTAGGCTTTTGCTTTTGGGGGGCGGTGAAGGGAAAGCTCCCCATTACATAATATGCACACATGCCTACATGAGCAGGCAGACTTGTGAACACACTGCACACACACACACACACACACACACACACACTGAAAAAATACAAAGCTTCACAGATGCAGGATTTACTGAGCTGGGCATCTCTTGAAGGAGCTTATATTCTTATGGGGAAAGACGATGCATAAAAGAGATACGTTTGTACATCATCCTGCTGCTTATAGGAAGAGGCCAGTCTGTGGGAAATTTCATAAGAAGAAACTTCCTTGCTCCCTCTTGTATCACAGGCGGTGGGGCCTGGCACTTTCCTTATAAGCACCTGCCAACCCTTCCCCTGGCATACCACCTGCGTAATACCACTTGTGGCCACTAGGTGGCACCTGCTTGCTTTTTCCTTGAAAGAGTCAGGGTGACCCTGAGGATGAAGCTTGGGGTGGAAAGGAGAAACCTACACGTAGCGGAGACTTGGACGGGGGTGGGAAGGAGGGGTATAGGTATAGGTATGCGTTCATATTATGTAATGGGGTAAGGATTCCCTTCACTATCCCCAAAAGCAAAAGCCTAAAATGGAGGGGCATGAGATCTCCAAGCGTTTAGAGAAAGGGTTGGAGTTTAAGGCCACACGGGGTGGACTTTTCTGAATCAGAAAATCATTTGCATAGCATTTTCATCTTCCCGAGCTCCCAAGGGAGCCTACGATGCCCGAATTAATCATTTTCTACCACTTGCAGGCCTCCTTCCTTGCAACCGTGCGGCTGAGTCACTCTCAGCTTGAAAAACCTCCTCCCTCGGGCCTGGAGGCGTGAGCCGCGAGCTGGAAAGGAGCCTCCCACGTCCCACCCCGGGGAGGGGGACACGGGGAATCCGGGGATGAAGGGGCGCTCGAGAGCACAGGAGGATGAGTCTCATCTCTGGAGACCCGGGGTAACATGTTCCCAATACTGGAAAGATTGAACTTGAACTCTGGGGTGGAATCAGACCAATGGGTTGGGCTACAGGGAGGGAAGGGTTAACAGCTCCTGCCTCGGGGGCGGGATCTCAGAGAAAGCTTGGTCACAACATCAGACGGACTTGAGCCAGAAAGGGTTAAGAGGGTGGGCGCCCCGGGAAGCCACGTGCCGAAGTGTCTTCTCTTTGGTTCGGTCGGAGTTGTTTGTGCTCGATGATTGGCGGCGGCTGGGGGTGGGGGGCAGATGATTGGCTGAGGGAGCGTAGGCCGCTAAAGCTGTGTTGGAGGGGGAGGGGAGGGAGGAGCAGGCTAGGTGGCTGGCTCGGGCGTCGGGAGCGGGAGCTGAACGAAGCTGGGCCCCCCGAAGCGGGGCCGTCGCCGCTGCTGACACCGTCGCCACCCCCGCCGCCGCCATGCGCTGGGTTCGGGCACTGCTAAAAAATGCGTCCCTGGCCGGGGCGCCCAAGTACATCGAGCACTTCAGCAAGTTTTCCCCGTCCCCGTTGTCCATGAAGCAGTTTCTGGACTTTGGTGCGTAGGACTTTGGGTGGGGAGGGCACCCAAGGACTGCAGGCTGGGCAGGGGCGATGGGGAGGCAGGTGAGAGCTGTAGTCTGGCAAGAGTTAATAGAAAGTTAAAGGGATTCCACGATGGCGAAGGTTAATGGAGAGTCAAGGAACTCCAGCCTGGGAAGGGTTAATGGGAAAGTCAAGAGGGCTTCCAACCTGGAAAGAGTTCTTGGGAGAGTCAAGGGATCTCCAGGCTAGAATGGGTTAATGGGAGAGGCACGGGAGGCTCCATCCTGGGAAGAGTTAGTGGAGAGACAAAAGGGTCCCAGGCTAGCAAGGGACAGTCAAGGAGGTCCGGACTGGGAGGGGTTATTAGAGAGTCAAAGGGGCTTTAGGCTGGAAAGGGTTAATGGAGAGTTACCGGTCTCTCAGCTGGGAAGGATTAATGGATAGCCAAGGGCTCCACTCTGAGAGAGTTAATACAGAGTCCAGGGTTCCAGGCTGGGAAGGGTTAATGAGAAAGTGGAGGGTATTCCAGCCTGGGAGGGGTTAATGAAGAAAGAGGCAGGGGCTTCTGGCTGTAAGGGGTTAAAGAAGAGGTAAAGAGTTGGCCTCTGGTTTGGAAAGAGTTAATGGAAAAACTAAATAGGGCTTGAGTCTGAGAAAGATAAATAGAGAGGAAGCCAGGGAAATAGGGGTCCAACCTAGAAAGATTTAATGAGGAGACTGGGAGAGGAAAGAGGCCCCTATGAAGGGTTATTGATGAATAAACAGACCAGGGATAGTTTATATGGGGAAATCTGGAGAAGGAAAAAGCTGGATGCTAAGGGTTAAATGAGAAGTCTGTGAGGAGGAAGGGAAGAGTTAAAGAGAAGAAGAATTAGGACTTAGGAAGAGTTGGAGGTGAGGGGTAATGGTAGGAGGCCAGATTGATGGAGGACGGGATTCTAAACTGCAAGAGTTTCTTTTGGGAGAACGAAAGATTGTCAAGGGAGTGGTAGGTTGGGAAGAGAAGTTGGAGAAAGGTTGGAAAGGGGATCCAGATATTAAAGGATTATTTGTTGGATAGGGGTGTCCCCACATGTGTTATCCAAGGTTAAGGTGGGATGGGGAACAATAGGAAGAAAGATGGGGAGAAGGAAACTGAAGAAATAGGTAGATAGAGCTAGTCAGGAAGAGTGTCAACGATATAACTTATAATGGGATATCAAATGGCCCATTTCCTTACCCTCATTGCTTTCAAATATTGCCCATGTAAACAAGGACATTTGAAGATCAAAGCTGTCCCAAGTTTACAAATTGTTTTTTTGGGGGCCAACGAATTATAACTTAGGATAGAAACACCACTGTTTTCCTTGGTGGGGTAGGATAGAGGAAGGGAAAAGAAACTACCTCTTGGTCTCTCACCCATCTTGTGGATCAGGATCACCTTGTACCAGTCCCCGTGATGGTGGGTGGGCCAGTTAGAGGCTGTACTAACTGGGCTCATGAAATGGGTATTGTGTGTGCCCTGGTCTGTCCCTTGAGTACTTCTTTGGTGACAGCTGGGGGGTGGGGAAGGAGGGAGGGAGGTCTCCTAGAGCTCTATAGAGTTGGAGAGAGTGCTTGGCTCTGGTTACAGTCTGCATCACTGCAAGGGAGGGTGAGGAAAGTTAGGGAGGAAGAGGACTAAGTACAGAGCTTGGCAAGGGCCAGGAAGCAGAGTGACTGTGACAGCTAAGCACCTGCTCATAGGTCTTGCTTCTTCTCTGCCATTCTTTTATGGCCTTGTTTGGGCTTTGAGCCACCTCCCAGGAGAATCCTTAGGCAGTTTCTCCCCAATCAAAGATCTAGGAATCCCAGCCCTCCAAGTATGAGGGAATAGCCTGGAGTTAGAAAAAGCAAAGGAGGATAGGATCCCAGTTCCTTCTCAGATAGGCCCCTTGGGCAGGTGGTAACTGTACATCTGGTCTCAGCAAGGAGTAGAATTTCAGCCAAAAGTGATGAATTTTAGATCCACTTCCCGCAGAAACAGTGAAGTAGGAATAGCTGGGTGATATCATTGTATAGCAGAAAGTGCCCCCAGAGGATCTGGATCCATCTCCTGCCTCCAAAACCTGAATCTGTGTAATGCTGTATAAATCACTTGGGTCTCCTCATCTATAAAGTGAGGAGGGGAGAAGTTGGATTTGATGGCCTCTGAGGAACTGGCCAGCTTCAGACCTATAATCCTGTTTTCTCCCTTTGACTTGCCTCCACTTTCTCCCTGCCCCAACTCAGCTTCTCTTGTTCAGGAAAGTCAGTATTTTAACCCACAGGCTCTCTGAAGCTTGAGAATCTGAGTCCTTCTCTCTTTGGAACAAAGCCCTGGGACTGGAGCCCTATTACATTTGGTTTCCCTCCCCATTTTATTGCCCAAGTTACCAGCTTCTTCCAGAGAAGAAAAAAATGAGAAACTTTGAGTCTGGGTTGAGGCAGAATAGGTATAATTATGAAGTCTGGGGGAATAACTATAGAGATGGGATGAATGGGTAGATGTTAAAGAGGTCAGGGTAAGAACACTGCATTGGAAGGCAGAAGATCTGGATTCTAATCTAGACTATGCCACTAGCAATGGGAATTGAGGTAAAGCTGTTCTGTTCCAGGGTTTTCTGTTTCCATCTCTGTAAAATAAGAGTTTTTTTAGATGTCCCTTAAAAGGTCTTTCCTTCTCTGGCTTTTAAGTATTTCAATAATCAATAATCAATAGCTTTTAAGTATCTCATATGTGCCTGGTATTCTATTAGGGAAAGCAATGTGTACACAGGGGACTAATTTAGGGAAAAGAAATAGAATTTCATTTCAGGCAAGGCCCTAGTATCTGTGGTGATCAGTCCTGGACTCTTGGAGGAGATTGATCCTGAGCTAAACTTCCCTGAGAACAATTTCTCTTTTTCCTTCCATCAGGTTCCAGCAATGCCTGTGAAAAAACTTCTTTCACCTTCCTGAGGCAGGAGCTGCCTGTTCGGCTGGCCAATATAATGAAGGAGATCAATTTGCTTCCAGATCGGGTACTAGGAACTCCCTCAGTACAGCTGGTACAGAGTTGGTAAGAGTATCCTCTCTTAGTCCTCCCGAAACACACACACAGAAAGAGAAAAACAGAGGGAAAGAGAGAAAGAGATAGAGAGAAGGAGAAAGAAAGAAGAAAAACAGAAGTGAAAAGGAGAAACAGAAAGAGTGGTTGGGAGAGAGAAAGAAGGAAGAATGAGAAGAGAGAGGAAAAAAAAAAGGAGACGGAGACAGTGATTGAAAGCACCTTTCTTACATACAGTGATGAGATCTAAATTATTCCAGTAGCTGTGGGAGAAATGGGAATAAAGGGGATTCTGAGAGGATAAGGTATCTATTAGAGGTCACCCAGTATATCTCATCATATGGGGCAAATAAGGTACAACAAGAACAAATGATAAAATATATAAAACCCTCTTTGATGTGAGAAACCAGGCTTCAAATGGGAAATTATTTATTTCACAACCAGACCTTCCTGCCAGGCTAGTGTCAGTATTAAGTGGCTAACTTTAGAAAATTAGAGTGCTTGAGCTGATTTGGTGAAAAATAAACAAGGTTAACTTATTGATTAAAACTATCTGATCAAAACACTAGTAATTTAAACACTAGTAAATTTAGAAGTTGAAAGATCTGGCATCTCAGTCTGCTTCTGTCAGTCAGGTAGAAAGAACTCTGAATTTGAAGTTAAAGGGTCTGGGATTGCTAGTCATCACTTACATGACTTCTGACAATTTACTTCTTTTGACTGTGCCTGTTTCTTCATCTATAAAATGAATGGATTGGACTAAGAACCCTTCCAGCTCTAGAGCTGCATTGATCTCAATAACTCAGCTGTGTGATCTTGAACAGGTCAGGAATTCCTCATCTTGAAATGAGGTGGTTATTTTGAATGGGCTCTTAAAAGTTCTCTCCTGGTCTGACATTCTGAGGTTCTGGTTGCTATTTTTGTTTATGCTAGTTATTATTTTATTTAGAATGTTTCCTAGGATAAGGGAGAGAAGGAGATTTTGGAGTGAAATAAAGGGCATTAAGCCTATTTTTACCTTCAAAATAAGTGTTATCAATGTCTTTTGATTTTATCACAATCATTTTCTGATATTTTAACCTTACCTTCTTTCCCTACTTCTACCACATAAGCTTCCTTTGTGTAAAGCAGATTGAGCTCCACACCTGTCAATCACCATCTCTCCACCAAAGGAAGAAGTACCCTTTCTCAACTCTTCTCAGGGACCAAGATTAGATGTTACTATGACTCTAATGTTCATAAGTCTATGTTTATACCCCAAATTGAACCATGTAAAAAGTCATTTTTTGCATATGTAATTTCCTATTTATATACATAAATAGGAAATTTATATATATTGAGCTGGGGCCATGGTGATTCAGATCTATTCAATGATTTCCCATTGGAATGGGGAACTTCAGGTGTGAAAATGCTCTTCATTATTCTGCTGTTTATAATCTTAAAGAGTTGTCTTAAACACTAAAAGCTCCCCATCGCCAGAATGTGTCAAAGGCAGAAGTTAAAACCAGGTCCTTCAAAGCTGACCCTCCACTCACTATACCACCCTGCCTCTCATTTAATATTGTATAGGGGAAAAATAATGACTACTGTGCATATTTTCTCCCTGAATCCCTGCTCAACATGAAGCAGAATGCAGCCTTGGGGAAAACTGACTTCAACTAATAAAGGTTAGGCTAGACAATAAAAATGCATGTTGTTAATTGGGTGTCCCTCCCTTGCTACAAGACATTCTCTTTAGGAAAGACCAGAAGACTGACTAGGATGAGTGGGCAGTGAAGGAGAGAGGAATGTAAGGTCCTGGGATGCTGATCAGGAAGAATAAACAGTGAAGGGGTAAGGTGCTCTGGAGGTGTTGGGCAGAGAGCAGAAAATTCAGAAAGGAGCCAGAATTGCCATATGCCAGGTTTAGGGCAGGCCGCAGGAAGTATTTTCTGAGTGTTAGGAATATGTGGCTGGGAAATCATCTCTGTCCTTTGAGACCAAAAGGCCTGGGATCATAGACACAGGGACATGATGGACTGACCTGTAGAGAATGAACTTGGCTTTTACCTTAGTGGGGATATAGAGCTTGGTCACCCAAATATCCCCTTTGCCTGTATTCCCCACTTCATCTTCTAAGGAGAATTCAAACTTTCTGTCTGGTTGGTAGGATGTCAAACCTCAGTTATAATTCAACTAGATTAACCCTGACTCCAGAGCTCTTTTCCTAGATCTCAAAGCCCAGTATTTTGCTTTGTTTTACCTCCATAGGAAATGTGTAGGGAATAAATACTCAGGAGGGTTGGTGAGGGCTGGAAAGGAGGCAGGAGATGATACCATCTGTTCCTCCCCATCCTCCTCCTCCTGTCCAACTGACTGATCATGCTTTATCTCCCTGCTGGCTTGTTGGCTCCAGCACAAGACTTGCTCTGATTGACCTCCCCACCCTCCCTGGACACCATGTTCTTGGACAGTGAAGAAGAGCTAAGCTGAATGTAACTCCTCTCTACCCTTAAGCTGCGTGTAGATTCCTGTGCTGGAAAATGTTATGTACTTGTTATTGATGTCTGGGAAATTTGGTTTGGCCCAGGTTACCAGCATACTAATGTGATGTATATAGTTCCAGGAGCATTGAATTTCTTAGACTGGATTTGTGTTGGCTCAGATACTCACTAACTGTGTTATCCTGAATGATTCTTGTATGCCTCCTTTTCTTCATGGGGCAAAAAATAGGGATAATAATGCATTCATTTGCTGCCTCCTCTCCAGGTATTGTGAAGAAAGCATCAGGTAACTCTTAGTGTGCTAGAAAAACATGAGCTAATGTTATTATCTCCTTGCTCATTTCATTCCCCAAATTTTCTTGTTATGGCAATAGTGAAGATGCAATGCTGGCTTCTAAAAGGTATATCAGTAGAGGGCAATTTGACAAACTGGAAAGGTTCCATATGTAAATTTTTCTACAAACTGTCTTTCAATGATCAGCCCAGTTAAGGTTGGAAAGCCCATCATCAGAGGGTTGCTAAATTAACTCTTTAAACGTTCTCCTTTGGTGATATATTCAGTGGGAAGAATATGTATATCAGCAAATCTGGACTCTTGAGGTATTGATGTTTAATCCCCTAAAGCAAGATAGGTATATGAGTAGGAGTAAGCATTGTTGAACCAACTGAGATTAGTCCACAGAAGGTATTTCTACAGCAAGATAGATTTAACTTGGTTTTGATTCAGTGGTAACAACAGTACCTAACATTTATATAACACTTTACATTTTACAAAAAAAAAAAAAACCTTTTTCCCTCCAACACTCCTGTGAAGGGTGACAGGATAAGCACCAAAAGAACCTTGCAGGAGGGTTTATAGAAGAAGAGATCCACATCACAGGAAGGAAAGAATGAATGCTGCAACAGGAAGTATTAAGGTTAGAAAGGAAGAAAGATTTTGTGACAGAAAGGGCTGACTTCGGCATTGGGTTATCTCTTTCCCTGGAGGCTCTTTTATGAAAATTGTGGGGTTCTCTTCTGACTGACATGGTCTTGAGTGGAGATGGGAGATAAATAAGGCAGCCTTGTAAGGTGCCTGTCAGCTCATGAATCTTTTAAGTCAGGGGCTAAAACTGAGTAAAAGCCTGCAAATCATAAAATGCTGAAGGAATGGAAGGTCACATTTATAGCATTGTATCTAATTCTCAGGATCACTCTCAGCCAGTTAATAAGCATAGGTGCTAACACAGGAAAATAGTAAAGAGGGAGAGAGAGAGAGAGACAGAGAAAGAGAGACAGACAGACAGAGACAGAGAGAGAAAAAAAAGAGAGACAGGGACAGAGACAGAGACAGAGAGATAGACATGGAGACAGAGAAGAGAGAAAAGAAGAAAAGGAGGAGAGTCATGCTTTAACATTTGCAAAACAAAGGAACAGCTAGGTGGCTCAGTGGATAGAGTACCAGCCCTGAAGTCAGGAGGACCTGAGTTCAAATCTGGTCTCAGACACTTAACATTCCCTAGCTGTGTGACCTTGGGCAAGTCACTTAACCCCAATGGCCTCAGCAAAAAAAAAAAAAAAAACACAAACAAAAACAAAAACATTTGCAAAACAATTCACATACATTTTCTGAACCTAAGTCAAGTCAGTATGTAGAATGTGATATTGATGGTATGGATAAAGCATGATTTGTATAACATCATGGCTTGAATTTAAGGAATCTTCAGGCTAGAGTAGGATATTCCCTATAACACAATAGCCTTCTTGCAGCCTAATAGTAATCAATGCTTAATGACTTGTTTAATGGTCATATAGTTACCACAGGTCAGAAATAATCACATGATCACATGACCTATTTGCGTGTGTGAGAGTAAGATAACTAATAGGCTGGAGAAGTGTGGTATTTACTGACTTGTTTATGGTCATATGGTTATCACAAATCAGAAGCTGGACTTGAACTTAGTGTCCCCCCTCTCCAAATATATATGTGTGTCTATGTATTTACATATACATATACCTACATAAATGATCACACATATACATATACAGAAAGGCAATATGGCAAAGTAGCATGAATATATATATATAGGGGAGGATTAAAATATACACCATATACATATATGTATATTACATATATCTGCCAGTTAATCAATCAAGAAGCATTTAAGTGCTTATTATGTTCCAGACACCGTATTAAGTACTAAAAATACAAATATAATTAAGAAAGTATATTTATATGTATAAGCATATATATACTTATAAATAGATATTGTGATAAATTATTACATTCTGAGAGAAAGAGAGAGAGAAAGTGTGTGTGTGTGTGTGTGTGTGTGTGTGTGTGCGCACGCGTATTGGGAGGGGGAACTGATTACAGAATCAAAATCTGGAATCAATGTTGCAAAGAGAAACTGCTACCTGGACACTGTCTCTCTTAGCAAGTGTGGTTGTTGTTCAGTTGTTTTCAGTCTTGTCAAGCTCATTTTCAGATGAGAAATTAAGGCAAACAGGGTTAAATGACCTATTCAAGGCTACACACCTGGTAAGTGTCTGAGGCTGGATTTGAATGCAGGATTTCCAGATATCAGGTCCAGCACTATATCCCCTGTCTCACCTAGCTACCAAACTAATGCCATCCATCATACCCAGTCCTTTCTTCAGTCCAAGTTTTCAACTGACCTCATGTATTGGGAATCTTTTACTATAAGGTCATGTTTCCTATATAATAGTGGGTCAGTAGGAAAATATAATAAATTTTATAGAAGCTAATTTACATGTAATGTGATGGAATGTAAAGAATAATCTCACAGAATCAGAAGAAATTTGACTATAGAAAATAAAAGGGCTGGAGCAGGTAGATGGTGGAGCAGGTAGATGGTATAGCAGATAGAGCACTGGCCCTGGACTCAGGAGGATCTGAGTTCAAATTTGGCCACAGACACTTGATGCTTACTAGCTGTGTGACTCTGGATAAGTCACTTAATCCCAATTGCCCCCTTTCCCCCAAAAAAAGAAAGGTCAATGGAATAAAATCAACAGACCATGAGTCACCCCTCTCCTATGACTTACATAGAGTCATCAGGAGGATGGTGGGATTGGAATTATAACCTTTTCTTTCACTTTCCACCTTCCTGGGCCTTGAACTTAGAGAATTACTGAGCAGAGATATGATACATGCTGCCTTTGAGGAGCCCCTAGCCTGATGGGGAAGGCATATCTCTGTTCTCAGGCAGCCCCAAGTCTGATGGAAAAGACATTCTCTCTCATAGATTAGAAGATATTAAATTGAGAACTAAAAGAGACTGTGTAGAGGTCCTTATTCTACCTTCTCATATTACAGATGAAGAAATAGGCCCAGAGAGATTCGGTGACATGTTTATGATATTAAATGGGAGAACTGGAACTCCCATTTCTCTAAATCCAACATCATCCTCAGGGAGTACCCCCTCCCCTTCTCTCATCTGATAAGTGAAGCACAGTTCTTTGGGGAGTTTACAGTTAATGGAAGATAGATGATTCCTTCCTTTGTCCAGCTCTGAACACTATATCCAAATGGTCACACATCAGGGAAGCATCCTTTCCTAACCCAAATCAGTCCAGCTACCTCCCATCAGCCACAATCCCAGCTGATGCACCTACTCAGAGTAACACAGAGACATCCCTGCCTTCTGGGTCTTCATCAGGCCCCTCGTCCTCCTGGTCAGAAAGTGTCCATGGGGAACCCAGCCCTCTGGGACATATGAAGGAGGTCTTTAGAGTATATTTAAGTGTCCTGGCCCAGAAACTGACTGAGAAACAGTGATGTGACCATCAAATATAGCAGAAAATAAGTAGACTTGGAAACCTTGATGAGGTAAGATGGCAACTATGGAGGCAACTGTGACCAATTTTTTTAAAGGCCTGAGTTGGAAGGACGTGTTGAGTTAGGGGATTGGAATGAGTTAGGCACTAATCCTAGCAATGACAGAACAGTCTAGGTCACAGAACCACAGAACTGGAGAGTTGGGATCGATCTCATCAGCCACATGACCCCATCTTTACCTGAAAAATCTTAGTTCTTAGATATCTGCTTAGAGATTCCTAATGAAGGGAGCCCACCACCCCTTGAGGCAGCCCATTCCACTTTTAGAGAAGCTCTAATTATTAGCAAAAAAAGCTTAAATTAGTCTCTGCAATTTCTACCCATTGTCCTGGGTTTTATCCTCTGGGACCAGACAGAACAAGTCTACTCCTTTCATGTGCCAGCCCTCGAATCCCTGGAGACACAGCTATCCTGCCTTGAGTCTTCTCCAAGTTGAGCATCCCCAATTTCTTCATCTGATCCTCTTATGGTATGGATTCATAATTGGGAGATCTGAGTTCTAATCACTTTCCTTCTCTTTTGGACTAAATGGTCTCTAAGGCTCTTTCAGCTCTGAGATTTTCTTTTTCTACTCCGAAAGGCAGTAAAATTGATGACTAGAAAAATCCAAACTCTGCTTTAATGTATTGTCCCAACCACAGGACTGATGCAAGAATGGTAAAACTATATAGTTCTCCCTAGCCAAATGAGAAACTCAGGATGCCATGCTGTTGGGCAGGCTTCTGAGGATAGCACTTAAGTGCGATTGACAAGTAGAGTACAAAGGATTGCCTTCCTCCCATAGATTTCTACTTTTTCCCCCTTGCGGAGTGGTAAGAAAAGAATGGGAGCCCACTTGTCCTGGCTCCCAAGGCTAGCACCATCTTTCTGTCCTGACTTAAATACTTTCTTCTCCATGGTTACCCTTCCCCCCAAGTTCCCTGACCTCTCAGTAAAGGGAAAGAGAGGAGGCCTATGTCACTTTTATAGCCCAAGTTGCCATCCCAAAGAGTTTTTCCCAAAACAGTTGACTTTATCCCATTTCCATTTACATGTGACCAGCTGTTCCACCTCCCTGGGACAATAAGGCTGCTGAGATGAATGAGAAGACAGAGCTGTCTTCCTCTGAGTTGGGAAAGAAAACCCCAGCTGCCTGCTTTTGCTCCCAGCAGTTTGGACTCTGATCCCACCCAGAGGCCCCTTGGAATAAACAGGCAGGGTACCCATCTGCCCCTTGGCACAGCTTCCTGCCCTCTGCCTCAATTCACCCAGCCTTCTTCTTTATGAACAATTCATGCGTGGGACTTCTTGGCTCAGATCCCACAGATGATACCATCCCTTTCTCTTTTAATTACTTCCTCATCCAAACCTTCTATGTGTATCTCCTTTGAAAGAGACCCAAGACTCTTAGTCTTCTGCCTCCACCTGTAAATCTGGTACTTCCCTTTCTCTGATCTATCCACACTCCCTTAAATGAAGGACAACAGGGATATAAATAAGGATACTCTTAAGACCTTTTGAGAAACAGTGGGGAGTACCCAGATCATTGGTACCCGGACCATCTACTTCCTTGCAGGCCCCACTTGGAAATGTCCAAGCTATGTCATGTCTAACATTTTGCCTTTCCAGCTTTCAACAGCTTCATGTAATCTGTGCTTTATTGAAACTGGATGGCTTAGTGTCCCATCTCTAAGCATGTATTTGCCTGATTCTTAGCCTTTATTCATGGTATTTCCTCCACCTGGAATGTTTTCTTCCTCCTCCTCCTCCTCCTCCTCCTTCCCAACCCCTGTTGAAATCCTATCTGTCCTTTAAAACTCAGCTCAGATTCCACCTTTTCAGTGAAGATGTTTCCTTATTGCATTCCGCCAGTAATGACTTTTTCCCCTTTTGACCTTCATATAACATTTGGCTCTTCTTTTTATGCACTTTTCATGTATTACTTTGTGTTGCAATTGTTTCTTTATGTGTCAAATGTCTTTGCTAGACCTTAAACTGTGTGAGGAAAGAGTCTTACTTCAGCATTGTATCTTTCCCATTTCTTTTCAAGCTCTACATATAGAAGGTGCTTAATAAGTGTGTTGAATTACATCTTCCAACCCCTCTGATCACAAGGGAATACAGGGTAATGGTCTGGTCAGAGTAATTAATCTGGGAAAGTTTCCTGCAAGGGTTAAGTTTTGGAGTAGGTAAGAAGGTTGATCTGGCCAGATAGAAGAAGTTGTTTCAAACACATTCTAGTTCCTTCTTCCTTTCTCTTTTCTCCTAACTCTACCCAAAGGTATGTACAAAGTCTTCTGGACATCATGGAGTTCCTGGACAAAGATCCTGAGGACCATCGAACTCTGGGACAGTAAGTGGTCGAGTTCCCTCTATGAATAAGCACAGTTGGGTCACTCATTAACTATGCCCCTGGACCAAGTGCCCTCCAGGGCTAGAGCTCTATACTGAAGACTGGGGCCTGGTCTGGGAGAAGGAGAGGAGGTAGTTGCTGCTTTGTAATAGCTTCTAGTATGCTGGAGGATGTTCCCTATTTCCCCCTAACTTCTTGTCTTACTGAGAAAAATTAGATACAGGCAGAAATGAACGCAAATTCTCCAGCTAGAAGATCTGTGGCCCTCCATGCTAGGAAGTTTGCTCTGGGGGGATGGAGAAGAGATGAAGGGAACTGAGCTCTTTGGTGCTTGGAGTAGGGGGAGTCTTAGGTATGGTGCTTTAGCGTCAGCGTGTAAGAAGAGGCAGGAGGCTTCAATGATGAATTCTGGGAGGCCAGAGATGGGGAGCAGGTTTGAGGAGGTGGAAAAACAGCTCTTCCCCCACCCTCCCCAGGTTCACAGATGCCTTGGTCACAATCCGAAACCGGCACAATGATGTGGTGCCCACTATGGCCCAGGGTGTGCTGGAGTACAAAGAGGCCTATGGGGATGACCCCGTCTCCAACCAGAACATCCAGTATTTCCTGGACCGATTCTATCTTAGTCGGATCTCCATTCGAATGCTCATCAACCAGCATAGTGAGAACCACAGAGCCCAAGGGGAAGGGGGGAACTGAGGTGGGAGAGAACTACTTAATTAGGAGGGTTTGAGAAGCTGGAAGGGGTTTGTCAGGTAAGAGGAGCTGGGAAGGAGAGTCAGGTTAGAGGAGCTAGGAGGATTTAGAGGGAGGAGGGGAGCTGGGAAGGGGTTATCAGATAAGAGAAGCTGGGGAGGGGGGTGGTCTCAGGGGTTAGAGGAGCTGGGAGGTGTGACAGGTGAGAGAGTTTGGGGAGGGATCTAAGAACTGAGAATAGCTGGCAGGAACCCAGCAGGATAACAGATACCCCCTTCCTCCCCTAGCATTGATCTTTGATGGCAGCACAAACCCTGCCCACCCCAAACATATTGGCAGCATCGATCCCAACTGTGATGTCTCTGAGGTGGTGAAAGGTATGTGTGGGGGGAGTGAGTGTGTTTTATGGGGACGGCTCTGACTCTTTTACCTTCTTCCAGGACCTAAGGGGACCAACAACCTCATGTCTCCTAAGTGAGAGGCTTAAGGGGAAACCAGCCAAGGGTGGCAACCCTTAGCACCACCCAGTTGGCAAAGAATGGCTCTTTTGCCTGAGCTCCCCAAGTAGGCGGAAATTGTGTCCTAAGATTGAGTGTGTGTGTGTGTGTGTGTGTGTGTGTGTGTGTGTGTGTGTTGGAACTCTCCTTTCTTTCCTCCAGATGCCTATGATATGGCCAAACTCCTGTGTGACAAATATTATATGGCCTCTCCCAGCTTGGAGATTCAAGAGATCAATGGTGAGATCAATGGAGGGCTGGGACTGGCCTCAGGAAGTTCTGTTGGGAGTACAAGGGCAGAACAGGTCAAGAGAGTTTTGATGGATAGGAAGAGGGATGAGAGATTGGAGTGGGTCACTGAGTGTGGTGACCTCTTGGCATCTCCCTGACTTCTGAACTCTACCTCATTCTAGCCTCCAACTCCAAACAGCCCATCCATATGGTCTACGTCCCCTCCCATCTCTACCACATGCTCTTTGAGCTCTTCAAGGTGAGGAAGCTCTTCAGAGGGAGGAGGGAATAGCATGGGAGAGAGAGATAGAGAGTGGGACTGCTAGGGGAGTAGAGATCTGAGGAAGAGAAGTGCCCAGTTGGGCCCCCTAACATTTCCCCCTCTCTTCTCAGAATGCCATGCGGGCAACTGTGGAGAGCCATGAGTCCAGCCTCACACTGCCACCCATCAAGGTGATGGTGGCCCTGGGGGAGGAAGATCTGTCTATCAAAGTATGTGACTTTTGACTCTGGAGGCTGGAAACAGCCAAGCTTGGAGTTGGGGGAGGGATTAGGGATGGAGTAAGGATGGGAAGTTCTCTGAAAGCTAAGCATTGAGTATGATAGATACCTTGGGTCTAGAGCTCCCTCTCATGAACTCCCATGATTTATAGCTCCCTCTCATGAACTGCCATGGTCTAGAGCTCCCTCTCATGAACTCCCATGATCTAGAGCTCCCTCTCATGAACTCCCATGGTCTAGAGCTCCCTCTCATGAACTCCCATGATCTAGAGCTTCCTCTCATGAACTGCCATGGTCTAGAGCTCCCTCTCATGAACTCCCA
>JAJPUD010023024.1:3541-20551 GCA_023553655.1 Myrmecobius fasciatus | reverse complement strand
ATGGACCAGAGATGGTATGGAAGTGAAATGGATCAGAAATGGTGAAATGGACCAGAGAAATGGACTGTCTAGTGGGCAGGTCTCACAGCCGATTGGCTGTAGGAAGGGTGGGAGAGTGAGGAGACCAGAATGACTCCTGTGTTGAAGAATGGGGGAAGGAATGTTGCCCTCGACAGCACTAGGGAAGGTGGGACAGGGAAGGGCTGGGGGAAAGACGAGCTCTGCTTTGGACTTATGTTTTGGATGTCCATTGTACCTCTGGTTGGAGATGTGACATTGAAGGTCAGCAGAGATGTTGGGATGGGAAAAGGAGATTTGGGAATCAGCATAAAGGTGGTCAGTGAATCCAAGGGCAGTGATGAGATCCCCAAGTGAAGTAGCTTGGTGGGAGAAGAGGATGGCCCAGGACAGAACGCTGAGGGATGGCAATGGTGAGAGGGCGCGCGTGGTCTGTCCTCTCATGTTCTCTGCATTTCACCAGTGATCTGCTGCTCTGTCTGGAGCTCTGACCTTTGTCTAGTCACAGTGAGCCCTGCTGACCCTGGGTCTCCCGCTGACCTCTCACCTCCCATTTGGGCTTGTCTGTGCTCCCTGGGGCATCTGTGAGTCTGGAGATTGCTCTCACCCTCACTTCCCAGAGCCCCCCGGCCCCTCAGAATTGTGCCCACAGTGGTTGGATCCAGAATTGCCTTTCCCAGATCTACTGAGACGTTGGTGGGATAGTCCCGCCAGATGGGGTGTCCAGGGCCCCTCCTCTGGCAAGGAGTTGGGGGGGGTGCTGATGCTCCAAGTCTCATTGTGGTGCAGTAACAGAAATGGCCTGTGTTGGTGTCTGCTTTGGGGATTAATGAAGGGCCTTCTCTTGGGCCTTGGGACAAAGACCGTCCCCAGTGGCCCGATTTCCCTGACTTTTCTGCTCCTCTTGTTAGCCGGTGGCCTTCTGACCCCAGGGGTGGGTCAGGACTTTTTCATAAGCCGCACCTCAGAAAGGCATCCCCCCAAGTCCTCATTCTGTAGATGGGGGGATGGCGGCTCGAGGGAACGCCCCTTCTGGCTGGCCCGCTTCCTTCCCTGTTTCTTGGCTGTAGGTCCAGGAGGAATATAGAGGCTTCCAAGAAGAGGCGCAGAAGAAGATGGCAGAGCTGAACCTGGAGTTAGAGAAGCTGCGGTCCGAGCTGGAGGAGAAGGAGACAGAGCGCGGAGACATGAAGGAGACCATCTTTGAGCTGGAGGACGAGGTGGAGCAGCATCGCGCCGTGAAACTCCACGACAACCTTGTCATCTCCGACTTGGAGAGTGAGTGCCTGCTGGGGGTCACAGAGGTCACAGGGGTGGCCCACCTTCTCCCCGGGGCTCTGCCTGGGGGCCAGCTGTGGATGGGCGGGGGTCTTCCTTCCTCCTTTGGGTTGGAGAATGGCCTCCTGTGGCAATTCAGAAAACTAAGGCAGACCTTTGTAGTGACTCACCCGGCAGCATCCCGCCAGGCCCAGCGCTCTGGGCACTCTGGCACCCCCTCGTGGCCATCCGGGGAACTAGCCCTCCCTGCCCCCAGTGCCGGCACTGATGCTCTGGGCACTGTGGCGTCCCCTTGTGGCCATCTGAGGAACTAACCCTCCCTGCCCCCAGTGCAAATGCTCTGGTGCCCTCTCGTGGCCACCTGAGGAGCTCACCCTCCCTGCCCCCAGTGCCAACGTTCTGGGTGCTCTGGGCGCTGTGGCGCCCCCTCGTGGCCCTAGTGATCGGGATAACTCCACAAGCCAGCCGTTCTTCTGGGAGCTGTGGGGGTTGGCAGGGCCCTGGTGCCCAGGCAGGGGGCATTGAGCTTTGGTGCTTGTCCCCCTCTCGCGGAATGCAGACTCTCTCCAGGCCCTTGCCAGGGCTGAGAGGGCACTTTAAGAAGTACCTGGGAGCCCTGCCCGGGGGCATTACCTGGCGCTGTGGGAGGCGGGGAAGCTGGGCCCCTGTGGAGGAGCCTGAGGTTTGGGCGGAAATGTAGCGGGAGCTCTCTGTGCCTTTGGGGTGGTCACGGGTTCGAGGAGAGGGCTCTGCTTCTGGTCAGTGGGAGTGCGCCCACCGAGCTGCTTCAGAGGGAGCCGGCTCGCCCACGTGTGGCCCGGCTGAGAAAGTCAGTGAGGGCCCAGACCGCGGGCTCCGGGTCCTGGCCCACGGGTGGGTGCTCTGGGCAGCAGGCGGGCACGGGGAGGGTGGCCCCGGAGGTGGTTGCTCCTGGCTCCCAAGATAGGGACAGCAGTCATGAGGGGCCGAGGGAGGGGTGGGGTGGAAGCTGGCGGAGAGGCCCAGGCAGCGGGGAGTAGGGCAGCAGGCAGCGGGCGGCGGGGCGGAACGTGCTCCACATCCAGCGGTGGTCGCGGTCTTTGCTGGCTCTGGCTGCTGACCAGGGAGCGCCGTCAGAGCTTCCCGGGCCATTCGGCTGAGAAGACACGTGTGCTCGTATGTGTCCGCCACGGACGCCCTCCTCCCCGGCCTCCATGCCGGGCTGCGCCAGCCTGGGGCCGTCGCCGGAGCCGGGGACTGGGGCTAAAGGCGAGCCCGGCCAGCGGCCGGCAGGCCGGCGCTCTCCTCTGGTCGGCCTCTGGGGAGTGGGACCCCCTGGCGCCCGACCCCCCTCGGCTCAGGCGGTCACTCCTCGTCTGCAGATACGGTCAAGAAGCTGCAGGACCAGAAGCACGACATGGACAGAGAGGTCAAGACGCTGCACCGGAGGCTGCGGGTAGGAGGGGGCTGGGGGCCATTGGGGGAGACCGGGGGGGGCAAGGAGCCACGGGGGCATTGGGGGCTGCACAGGGGGGAGCCACGGGGGCATCGGGGGGCTGCGGGTGCGGGGTCTCACGGGACCGCGCCCGCCCCCCTCCAGGAGGAGTCGGCCGAGTGGCGGCAGTTTCAGGCCGACCTGCAGACGGCGGTGGTCATCGCCAACGACATCAAGTCAGAGGCGCAGGAGGAGGTGGGGGACCTGAAGCGGCGGCTGCAGGAGGCCCAGGAGAAGAACGAGAAGCTCTCCAAGGAGCTGGAGGAGCTCAAGTCCAGAAAGTAAGGGGGGGGCCTGGCCGGGGACCCCCACGCAGGGGGAGGCGGGGGGCCAGGAAAAGGCAGGGGAGCCCCGGGGGGAGCACTTCCTGTGGGGAACCTGGGGACCCAGCGCAGCGGGGGGAGCACGGCCGGGGTCTGCGGTCCAGAACAGTGAGACGCAGTGACTGGGAGGTCACCCCGAGAATTATGGGAGCCTGAGGAGGCAAAGAAGCGGAGATGGAGGGAGGGAGGGCCTGAGAGCGGGGGGCGAGGCCTGGGCCGGGGACGGAGCTTTGGGGGCAGGTGTAGACGCCCCCACCTCGGTCGTCGGCAGGCAGGAGGAGGAGCGGGGCCGCGTCTACAATTACATGAACACGGTGGAGAGAGACCTGGCCGCCCTGCGCCAGGGCATGGGGCTGAGCCGGCGGTCGTCGGCGTCCTCCGAGCCCACGCCCACCGTGAAGACCCTCATCAAGTCGTTCGACAGCGCGTCCCAAGGTGAAGGCCGCGGGCCGTGGGCGGCGGGGACCCCCCAGCTCCGAGGGCAGACGGATGGGGGGCTGGGGCATGGGGAAGCCGGGGAGGGGGCCCGAAGGTGGGCCCCTCTGGGTGGGGGGACCCTGTGCCCATGAGCCCTGCCGCCTTCTCCTGACAGGACCGAGCCCCGCCCCCGCCACTGCCATGCCTCGAACCCCCCTGAGCCCGAGTCCCCTAAAGACGCCCCCGGCAGCCGCCGTGTCCCCCATGCAGGTGAGGGGGGCCTCCCGGGGGACATGGGGCGGTGGGCCTGGGAGCAGAGAGTGGGGGGGGGACCCAGGGCCATTCTCGCGGCTCAGCGCACTCCCTCAGACACGAATGTGGGTGCCCCGGAGTCTGGGGGGTGACGGGCATGTGCGTCGGTCATTTCAGAGACACTCGGTGGGCGGCGCTCTGCCCACTGCCAAGTCCCTGCCCGCCCTGTCCGACAAGAGGCCCAGCTATGGGGACCTCCCCTGCCAAGGTGAGCTTCCTGCACCCGGGGGCTGGGGGGGCTTTGGGGGGGGGAGCCAGCAGACCCGAGGCCACGCCCTGCCTCAGTTGCTCCATCTGTCAGAGGGGTTCCCGGCCCCTCCCCCCAGGCTCCACGTCTGCCCGGCCTCGGATCGCGGGGCCCTCGCCGCCTGTGCCGCGGCTCACTGGGGTCGTCGAGGGGTGGGGGATGGGGACGGGGAGCCCGCGTTCTGGGGGGCAGGGGCTGAGCTACGCGGGGAGGAGGGGGCGGCGGGTCCTCCCTCCCCCGCAGCTCATCCCGCCCCTCGCGCAGAGCGCCTGTTACGCACGGGCTCGGTCAGCAGGCCGGCGCCGTTACTGAGGGTCCCCGCCATGGAGGGCACCAAGCCCATCTCAGGTAAGGGAGCCGGGGTGGGAGGGACGGTGCCCGCCGGGCAGCGCCTTGGAGGAGGGGGAGGCGGCGTGGGGGCAGGGCCCGGCGGCCACAAGCGACGTCTTCCTCCTTCCCGGGCAGCCTCTTCCCGCCGGAGCAGTGAGGAGATCAAGCCGGAGGGCCCGTCCTCCCTGATGGCCATGGGCCCCACGTCCCCCCAGCTGTCCCACCCCTCCCCCACGGCCTCCGTCACCCCCACCGCCCGCAGCCGCATCAGGTAGGGCCCCCTCCCCCCCCGGGTGGTCCCCAGGTCCTGACGCCCCGTGAGTGACGCGCCCCCCGTGTCCCGCCAGGGAGGAGAGGAAGGACCCGCTGTCGGCCCTGGCCCGGGAGTACGGCGGCTCCAAGAGGAACGCCCTGCTGAAATGGTGCCAGAAGAAGACCGAGGGCTACCAGGTGAGCGCGGGGCGGCTCCAGGGCATCCCCGGCACGGGCAGCGCCGTCCCCCTCCAGAGGCACAGGGCGGCGCTTTCCGTGCTGCCCGGCGGCCCCGTGGCTCTCCCCAGCTGGGGACCCAGGCCTCGGTCTGCCTCCGTTCCCTCATCCAAGAAATGGGGGCTGAGAGCGCCCCCCCAGGGCAAGGAGCCTCGCCGCCGTCCTGGGAGGCCCCCGTGTGACAAACAAGGAAACTGAGGCAGACACAAGGGGGTCGCGTGCAAGTTGGGGCGGCCTCTTCTGAGGGACAGCCCCCTGGGGGAGAGACGGGAGGGGCACCGTGGGGACCAGGCTCTCCCGTTCTGGGGACTGGACCTTAGGGAGCGCAGGCCGGCCTGCCGGGCCCGGCCTGGCCCAGGGGCAGTTTCGGCCCCTCGCCCCTTTGCGCCGCCGCGGTCCGGGCTCTTGGCCGCGTCCCAGGGAGCTCTGCCCGGACCAAGTAATTGGATTTCTTGCTGCGCCGTGGCGGCCGTTTGTCCACATGCCCGATTACCGTCTCCTGGATTAAATTACAGCGTGCTTCCTCCCAGTTAGGGCCGGGCGACATTCTGGGCGGGCTCCCAGCTGGAAATGGAGGCCGGGGGTCCCCGGGGAGGGGCCCGGGCTCAGAGCCTGCCCGGGGTCCCGGAGCAGCCGCCCTTCTCGGGGCCCACGGAGCCCCTGCTCGGGCTTCTTGGGGGGTCCCGGCCTCCGAGCAGTCGGGGCCTCTGGGGGAGGCCCTGGGCCTCTTCCCTGCTCCCTCTCAGACCCCGCTAACGGCCCGATCCCCTCACACTGATGGGGATCCATCGCACTGTTCCCATCTTCTCACCACCATTATTACCGTTATTATTATTACTATTACTGTTACTATTATTATTGTTATTGTCATTATTATTGATCTGGCTCTTTGTTTGAAAGCAAATTCACAGATAATTTCCAACATCGACCCTGACAAAACTTGGTGCTCCAAGTGTGTGTCACCCCCCCCCCCCCCCCCCCCCCCCGCCGGCAAGGGAGCGAGTATAGGTTAAACACTCCCTTGTGTCTCTCTGAGCGCCTCCTTTCTCCGAGTGCCCCCTTGTGTCTCTCTGAGCGCCCCCTTTCTCTGAGCACCCCCTTCTGTCTCCGAGCGCCCCCTTGTGTCTCTCTAAGTTTCCCCTTGTGTCTCTCTGAGCGCCCCCTTGTGTCTCTCTAAGTTCCCCCTTGTGTCTCTCTGAGCGCCCCCTTCTGTCTCTGAGCGCCCCCTTGTGTCTCTCTAAGTTCCCCCTTGTGTCTCTCCGAGCACCCCTTGTGTCTCTCTAAGGTCCCCCTTGTGTCTCTCTGAGCACCCCCTTCTGTCTCCGAGTGCCCCCTTGTGTCTCTCCGAGCGCCCCCTTTCTCCAAGCACCGCTTTTCTGCCTCTGAGCGCCCGCCTCTTCCCCCAGAACATCGACATCACCAACTTCAGCAGCAGCTGGAACGACGGCCTGGCCTTCTGCGCGCTCCTGCACACTTACCTGCCCGCCCACATCCCCTACCAGGAGCTGACGGGCCAAGACAAGGTAGGCGGGGGGGAGGGGCGCCGGGGGAGGGGCACCGGGGGGCTGCACCACCCCGGCTGGCACTCACGCCCGCTTCCCTTACAGAGAAGGAACTTCTCCCTGGCCTTCCAGGCGGCAGAGAGTGTCGGCATCAAGTCCACACTGGTGAGTGGGGGGCCCTCTGCCTCTGTCTCTGTGTCTCTCTGTTTCTCTGTCTCTGTATGCCTTTGTCCCTCTGTCTGTCTCTGTCTCTCTGTGTCTCTCACCCTCCTCCCTCCCCCCTCTTCCTCTCTCCCCCCTCTTCCTCTCTCCCCATTTTGGCCGTGGGCACCGGGGGGCCCGGTCTGGGTACGGCTGGTCGGGGGCCGGGCCAGCGCCAGTGACCCGTCCCGTCTCTCCCGGCAGAACATCTGTGAGATGGTGCGGACCGAGCGCCCAGACTGGCAGAGCGTCATGCAGTACGTGACCGCCATCTACAAGTACTTTGAAACCTGAGGCCCGGCCCGGAGCCCCGGCGGGTCGCCCGGCTGCCTCCCCCGGCCTCGGTCCTTGCCAGGACTCTGGCCCCCGGGCTGGCCCGGACACGCGCGTGCCTTTGAGCCAGATCTCGCCGCAGACCCGGGCCTGGGGAGGCCTGAGGGGGGAAGTGCCGGCGTCGCGCCCGCCGCGCTCAGAGACACCCAGAAGCCTCCGGCCCGGCTCCCGGGCCTCCCCTGCTTAGCTCTGCGTGGAGATGAGCCCGTGGGGGCGAGTGGGGAACGTTTCCCATCCCGGCCGCCGGCGGGTCAGAGCCTCGGGGCGGGCCCTTCAGGGGCCCAGCTCCCGGTCCTGGCTGGCCCCGGGCCGGGAGGCCCAAGACCGGCCCGGCCCCAGCTCAGCCTCCCGCCAAAATTCAGCAGCCACCAGGGCCCAGGCGGCGCCGGAAGCCCCGGGTCAGCTGGACGGGCAGGGAGGAGCTCGGGGTCCGTGGGGGGTCTCCCCTCCTGGGCCTGAGCTCGAGAAAGTGCCTTTGCTCTCCCCCCGGGAGGCCGAGCCGCTGCCGGAACCCACAGCCCGTGGGAGACGACCCTGTCACGGTCAGGGCGGTGTGCGCCTGCCCTTTGCCCAGGCCCCTTCTGGTGTGGACCCCTCAGAGCCCTGGCCCCCCCCGAGGGAACCCCAGCCACCGCGTCTGCGATGTCCAACAAGGGAGGAGAGACTATGTGTGCTTGTGGGACGGACGCTGCAGGCTCTGGGTACGAGGGCTCGGGCCCGGGTCAGGCTTCCCCGCCTCCCCCCGGTGAGAGCAGGCCGGCTCCGGCCCCAGCTCCAGCCCCGGCTCTGGCTCCGGCTCCGGCTCCGGCTTTAGCTTGTGCTCTAACTCTGGCTCCAGCTCCAGTTCCTTCTCCGCCTGCAGCTTGGGCCCCGGCTCCGGCTCCGGCTCCGGCTCACCTTGGACAGGCTGAGCTGTGATCCACCCAAAGGGGTGTTGGCGGAGCCACCCCTGGAGTTACCTGGGGGCCGGGCCACAAAGAAACGGGATTTCCGCGTGGGAAATGACCAGACCAGACCCTTCTGCAGCGGGCCGCCCGTCCCTGTCGCCCCCGGGGACCCCGGCCCCGTTCCTGGACCACGGGAGAAGCTTCTCCTTTTTACCTTGTCCTTTTAACTCTGAATGTATTAAAGGGTTAGACGCTGCCTTTCCCTCCTGCGCTCCCTCCCTTTGGGCGGTGCCCTGAAGGGGCTTGGTGCCCAGGGGCAAGATCGGGGGGTCGCCCCTGGTAAGTGTTGTTTGTGGGCCAGAGGGAAGCAGCTGGGGCCTCTGGGAGATGTGCCGTTGGGAGGGCCAAAATGCACCCACACTCACACACCTGTGCCTGCACTGACACACCTGCACACTTTACCCACCTGGGTCCTGGCCCGTGGCTCCCTTCCCGAGAGGCTCTCCGGGACTGAATTAGCTCACGCCGCCCCAGCCTCCGCGCTGACCTCCGGTCTCACTTTGTCCCTCCCCGCCATTTCCAGCCAGGCGGCCCATAAACTCAGTGCATCCAAACAGGACCCTCCCCCGCTGCTGGCTTTCCTGTCTCCATTGGGGGACCCCCTCCCCGACCCAGCACGGCTCCCGCCACCTCTCGCCTTCCTGTGGGGATCAGTGCTGGGGGTCCCGCCTCTGCAGTGTCACCCACCACTCAGCGAACTCCTGGGTCTCCCATGGCCTCCTGGAGCAGATACAGAGGCTCTGCCCCCTCCCCCCTTTCTGGGCTTCCCGAGTCCCTCCCACATCCCCTTCCACCCGGCCCACAAGCCTCCCATCTCCCTGGTCGGGCCCCCCGCTTCCCCCACTCCAATTACTGCCCTCCCCAACATTGCGGCCCGTTGGATGGCAAGCTCCTGGAGGACAGGGACCGGGCCTGGCACATAGTAGGTCCCTAACAAATGGGATTGGCTCTCCAGCCCTTGCGTGTCCCCGTCACCTTCCTTCTGGGATTGGGGGTTTTTGTGTGAACCCGAAAATCGTTTGCCACAAAGAAGGCGGAAACCCGGCCCGGGCCTTGTGCAGGGACCCCCAAGCTCCCCCATGCAGCTCGGGGAGGAAGTGGGGCTCAGCAGCATTGGCCAGGCACGGGCTCTTGGATCATGGGGCCGGGGTGAATTAGAACCCCAGGGGGCTGGATCTCCAGGCCAGATGGCTTGTCAGGCCCCCCTCCCCCCCACTGTGGCCGATCGCTTACTCGCCCCCCCACTCCCATTAGTGCCCAGAGTGTGAGGCAGTGAGGTGGCCCAAGGGCCTTCCCTGTGGCCTCAGACGCTGGCTAGCTGTGAGTCTTTGGGCCAGGCATTTGCCCTGTTTGCCTCAGTTTCCTCATCTGTAAAATGGGCAGGCCCTCTGGCATCTTTGCCTGCAAGATCCCACAGTGGGTCAGAAGTCACCTGTCCGCAGTCCAGCGGACTGCGGGGTTCTCCCTGAGCTTCCCCAGCACCCCACTCAAGGCAGCCCAGCCTCGGACGCCAGGGACCCCCACCTGCCTTCCCTGGAGATGAGGCAGCCGGTCCCCCCCCTCCCTCAACCTGCCCCTCTGGGGTTTGGGGGAGGAGTTGCGGGGAGCAGGTAGTGGGATGGCCCAGGCCCGCGGCAAAGCCCAATTGTGTTAGCTGAGCACCTCCAGAGCTCCCTCCCTCCCTCCTGGGCCGATGGGGCCCAAGCCACTGTAGGGCGTGGGTCCGACCCGCCGGAGCAGCCCCCGGGAGCCAGCGGGGGGGGGGGGGAAAGGGCAGCTTGACCCCAGCGGGCAGAGCCGGGAACGGGCGGGGGAGGGGCGGCGTGGGGGTGGGGCTCAGCTCCCTGTGGAGGGGGCCCGAGCTGCCCTCAATCCTTCCCCCCCGTCCCCCCCCCCCGTGGTGAGCCTGGGGGCTGCGCCCGCAATTAGACCTAGCGGGTTCCGGGGTGGAGCGCACAGAACTATGAGAGCCCCTCAGCCCCGCACGCCGGAGCCCCGGGAGACGGCACAGTGCCGGGAGGTGGGGAGCAGCTTCGAGGAGAGGGGGAGGGGAGGGCGGGAGGCCGTGCCGTGGGGAAGGGCCAGCAAGGCTTCGGGGTTCCAAATCGAGGAGCTGCCGGCCCCAGATACGGAGATACGGAGCCCCAAAGGAGGGGGGCTCTGAGGGCCGGGGTCCGTCTGGGCGGACTTCCCGTAAAACCCTCTGCTTTATGCCCCCGAGCCGGGGCTGCAGTCGGCTCTCTGCCCAGGGAAGGCTGCGGGGCCTCCTTGCAAGCACTGGGGCTGACAATGCACTGAATACAGCCCGGACCCAAGATCACCCCATAAACCCGTCGTCAGCCAAGGAGTGTCACTGAGTAAGCTCGGCCGGGATGGAGGGGAGCTCCCAGTCCCGTGGGGGACACCACCTGGCGCCCTGAGCCTTTTGCTTGCCCGATTTTGTTTCTAGCCCCCCGAAATCGGTCTGCAGCCAGACCCTTCTCACCTCGTCCCTTGGTCTGGGGGCAGGGCCGCCCTTCTCCAGCCTCTCCCCACAATGGGTCCTCTGCCCCCTTCTCCCCTTAACACAAATACAAAACAAAGCCCTTCACCCCTGCGAGCCCCGCCCCCCATCCTCTGAAACCCGCCTCCTGGCCGCCCTAAGAGCCAGACCCTCCATTTCTGGGCTCCGCGCGCATTTTCTCCAGCCCTCTGACTACTGAGCTCCCCAGCCGCCTTGCAGGAAGCCTTCCCCAGTGTCCCTTAACTCCAGCGCCCTCCCTCGTCCCCGTGTCTTCCTCATCCTGCGTGAGCTCCCCCGGAGGCCGCTGGGCGCTGCCAGGGCTTGGCACACACTGGCACGCAGCAGATGTTTCTTAAGTGGCTTCTGAGCGCCAGATGTGCGCATCTGCTGCCAGCCGGTAAACTTCCTCAGGGCAGGAGCTGCTGCCTTGGCCCGGGGGCAGGAGCCAGCCAAGGTTGCTTAGCAGCGAGACAGGCCCCGCGTGTGGTGAGCCGCCGTGGGGGGGGGGGGGATGAGTGGGGTGCCATTGCTATGGACTTTGAAGTGCCTCGGGAGCGCCCAAGTGGAGCTGTCCAGCAGGGAGCTCGAGACAGAAATGATCCCGGACAGATGGGGGGGCTGGGGGGAGGAGAAAGTGGGGAGAGGGGACGGGAGGGGGAGAAAGCCGGCGTGGGGAGGGGGGGGGAAAGCGGGGAGGGAGGGTAAGATCGGGGATGAGAGAGCTCACAGAGAATCCAGCAGGAAAGCTCGAAGCTGAAGCAAGGGGGCCTGGGAGGGGCGGGGGGGTGGAGATAGTGGCGGGGGGGTGGGAAGATAGTGGCGGAGGTGGGGGGGGGTCTCCGTGCTGTTGAAGGACACTGCTCTTGGTTCTTTGACCCGCTCGCTCCGGCTCAGATCTGGTTTCCAGTTAATTTCTCCTTCGTGTTCACTGTGCGTTGGATTGCGTCACGCTCAGTACTGGGCTTCCTGACGTTGGATGGGCAGGTTTTTCCGCCCCGAAGCGGTCAGTTGTGGGGTGGGTGCCCCCCGGAAAAGGGCGTCTTCTTTCCAATTTTCCCCAGCTTTCTCCGGAGGGCTAGCGTCCCTAAACCTGCAGCCATGTCCTTGGCTTTTTCCTGTTTGCTTTTTGCTTTGGGGAGGGGAAATTGGGCTGTTTCCCCTGTACCTCAGGGGGCTTTTCCTTTCCCAGCAGGTTTGTCCCATTTGGGCGCGAGCTTCGCGCTCAGTAATGGGGAGCACTTTTAGTAGAGTGTCCCTTTCCTCCTCCTCCTCCCTTTTCACTGGACAGTCTTGGCTTTGGCTTTGCCTCAGCTCAAGATGGCCACTTCTGCTTTTGCTTTTCGGGGACTCCCCTGTAATATTATTCGGTGTGGCCTTAGGAATATGAGCCCCAGCAATAAGATAAGAAAGAAAATGAAGGCAATAAAACAGGCAACGAGGAAACAAAAACTATCGCTCTTTGCCGATCATGACAGTTTGTGGGAGAATCCTAGAGAAGCAACTGAAAAACTCGTTCAAACAATGACCAACTTTAGTAGATTTGCAAGATAGGAACCCGCAGAAATCATCCAGATTTCTGTATTTCACCAAGAAAGCCGGCAGCAAGAGACACAGAAATCCCACCTCAAATAACTGTAGACAATATAAAATACTCGGGCAGCTTCCCGCCAAGACAAACCCGGGGACTGTATGAATACGATTGAAGGCTGAAGGCAGATCGGAACTACTAGAGTAATATGCATTGCTCATGGGTAGACCGAGCCAATATACTAAAAATGACCGATCTACCAAAATTAACTTATTCAGCACCATACCAAACTGCCAACCACAAAGCAACAAAATTCATGGGAAAGAACAAAAGGTCAAGAACATCCAGGGAATCAGTGAAAAAGTGTGAACCAGAGCGCCCTAGCCATACCACATTTCAAAATGTATTATAAAGGGGGTGGTCCTCAAAACAATCTGCTACTGGATGAGAAATAGGGTGGGAGAGCGGAATAAATTAGGTATATAATACACATTGACTAGTAATCTAGTGTTTGAGAAACTCAAAGATCCAGCTTTGGGGATAAAAACTCAACACTTGACAAAAACTGCTAGAAAACCGTGGCAAAAACTAGGTAGAGACTACCAACATTTTACACCATGGATCAATATGGGATCAAAATGGGGACATGATATAGATATAAAGGGGGGGTGAGGGGCACATTAGACCCAAATGGAAAGATTTGCCTGTCGGGCTTACGGATACAAGAAGAGTTTATGACCAAACAAGAGATAAGAGAGGATCACAGAATGTAAACCACAAAATTGTGATTACATGAAATTAAAAAGCTTTGGCACAAACAAAACCAGTGCTGCCAAAATGAGAAAGAAAACAGGAAAGTGGGGGAAATTTTTCGACAGCAATTTTTTTTCTCTGATAGATGCCTTATTTCTCAAATATATACAGAACTTAGATTTATAAGAGTCATTCTCCAGTTGATGAATGGTCAAAAGATATGAACAGGCAGTTTTCAAAAGAGGAGATCAAAGCTATTAATAATCATATGCAAAAATGCTCTATGAGACAACATTATACACTCAGATTGGCTAAGATGACAGGAAAAGATAATGGTAAATGTTGGAGGGGAGGTGGAGAAACTGAGACATTAATATATTGTTGGTGGCGTTGTAAACTGATTCAACCATTGGGCTACTCAAACTGTGTATACCCTTTGATCCATCAGTGTCTCTCCTGACTCTATCCCAGAGAGATCATAAAAAGGGAAAAAGTCCCACATGTACAAAATGTTTGTAGCAGCCTGTTTTGTGGTAGCAAGAAACTGGAGACTGAGTGGCTGCCCGTCAGTGGGGGAATGGCTGAACAAATTATGGTATATGAATGTCATGGAATATTATTATTCTGTAAGAAATGACCAGCAGGAGGATTTCAGAGAGGCCTGGAGAGACTTGCCTGAACTGATGCTGAGGGAAATGAGCAAAACCAGGAGATCATTATACACAGCAACAAGACTATGTGATGATCAACTTGATAGACTTGGATCTTTTCAACAAGGAGGTGATTCAAAGTGATTCCAATTGACTTGTGATAGAGCCATCTGCATCTAGAAAGAGAACTATGGAGACTGGATGTGGATAAAAGCATCGTATTTTCACTTTGTTGTTATTGTTATTGTTTGATTTTTTTTCTTTCTTGTGTTTTTTTTCATGTTTTTATCTGATTTTTCTCACACAGTATGACGAATGTGGAAATCTGTTTACCAGAACTGCACATGTGTAGCCTATATTGGATCACTTGCTGCCTAAGGGAAGGGGGGAAGGAAAAAGAAAAATTTGCAGCACAAAATTTTGCAAGGTTTGAATGTTTAAAAAGATGAATAATAATAGCCACATTGGGTCTATATCCCAAAGATATTAAAGAGAATGGAAAAGGACCATTGTGTAGAAAAATATAGCAGCTCTTTTTGCAATGACAAAGAACTGGAAATCAAGGGAGTACCCACTGATGGGGAATGCCTGAACAACTTGTGGATTATGATTGTGTTGGAATATTATTGTGATGTAAGAGATGGTGAGCAGGATGCCCTCAGAAAAACCTGGGAAGACTTACCTGAACTGACGCAAAGTGAAGTGAGTTGAACCAGGAGAATAGTATGTGATGATTAACTGTGAATGACTTAGCTACTCTGATCAAGAGAATGATCCAAGACAAGCCTAAGGGACGGATTGTGAAAAATTCTATCTACCTCTAGAGAGCAATGGATATCCAGACAGGAAACTCTGAATGTGGATCGAAGCCTTCTTTGAACTTTATTTTTCTTGATTTAGTTTTTGTCTCGGTTTTCCTACTATGTGGCCAATAGGTTTTACATGATTTCACATGTATACCTGATATATTGCTTGCCTTCTCAAAAGAGTGAAGGAGGAGGTGGAGGGAAGGAAAGAATTTGCAACTCAGAATTTATTTTTAAAAAGAAAGCTAAAAATAAATAAAGGATGATCATTTTAAAAAAGAATTGAAAACTTCTAACAACCACATGAAAAATGCTCCCACTCACAATTTGACGAGGATGATGAAAGACGGGTTTAATCAATGTTGATGAGTTGCAGAAGAGTAGGCACGTTAATACATTGTTGGTGTTTGGAAAGCAATTTGAAATGATGTAAATAAAGTAATTAAAATATCCCTAGTCTTTGAATTAGAAAATCCAAAGCGGAGCTTATGACCCAAGGGAGCCTTGGGTAAGAAGAAAGTTCCCATATATATTAAAATATTTATAGCAGCACCTTTTGTGACAGGAAAGAACTGGAAACAAAAGCAATACCTAGCGACTGGGAATGGCTAAAGAAATTAGGGCATGTGAACGGGGTGACTGCACATAAGAACCCATGTGTGTGATAGATCCAGAGAAGCAAGGAACGATCTTTATGAACTGATGCAACATGAAGCCAGCAGAGCCAGGAAAACAACACACACCAGCCCGAATCAATGTCAGTGGGACTTCCCATGCCCACCCATCACCACAACCTCCCAACCAATAGGAGTGAAGCTTGCAAAATGACACCGAAGAAGACTTGTTCCCAAGAAGAAGAGGCCCTCTCCCACACTCCCCTGCACAGGCAGGAGCTCCATGAGTAGGGCAATGTTTCAAACTTTTTTTTTGCATCGATTGGTTTCGTGATCCTGGGGAGATCCTGACAACAAGCCTGGGTAGGGCAGGGCAGAAAACAGGCAAAGTGGAGCTGGACTAACCCGGCAAGACCCCCTAACTCCAGAAGAGAACACAAGGTTCCACCCAGGGAAGGATCCACAAGGCAGTGCCACCACGATCCTGGGCCCTCAGAGGCCAGCTTTTCCAGTGATTACTTGTTCCAGGTTTTACAGCTTGCTCCAATTATGATGTAGCCCCCCGTGCAAGACTCGACCTCCTTCTAATGCTCTGGGGCAGCCCCTGAAGAGTTGGAGGAGATTCCCTAATACTCCTGACTTGAGTCCTCAGCAGGTGATCCTTCCCTCGCCCCTACATTTATCATTTGGGGACTATTTTAAGGAGCTTTCAGAAAGGGTGTTTACTAAGGTGTTGCAGTAAGAACACTTTGGACCAAATAATCCTCCCAAAAGTAGTTTGGGAGCACATGAGGAAAAGGGATAACTCCCAGCTCATGGTTCTTTTCTCCCTTTTGTCGGGGCTCAAGACATTTCCCTTCGACATGGAAAAACTTCACGGCTGGAATACTCGTCTCTCTCCAGTCTGTACTTGACCTCTGGGCTAATGCCACCATCAGCTGATCCCAGAATGCGCCTAGAACTCCAGTGGGGAGAGCCCGTTCCAACAGGGTTCTCCTGAGGGCTGACGCCTCCCCTTCACTCTATCCTCAGAGATTTTACGGGTACCCCCCAAGATCTGACCATTGACAAGACTCTTGTTCTAAACTGGCTTCATAATCCAGAGGCAACCCCTCGGCCCCCTGGGACGTGGCCAGCTTTTCTCGGTCCCTCCAGTTCCAAGGATTTTTTTCACTCTGATATTGATCTGGTGAGCATCTCCCCACTTAATTTACTGGATTACACTGCCCTTCTTTACTATAAACAGGACAGTTGGGACCAACACTGATATATGTACAGGCAGGACTCTGTGGTGCTTCATCTCTGATCTTGGGTCTGTCACGTCTCTGTAGGATTCTTCCTCAGTTTTTCTTTTTTCCCCGAGGCAGTTGGCGTTAAGTGACTTGCCCAAGGTCACACCTAGGATGTGTTAGGTGTCTGAGAGAGATTTGAACTTGAGTCTTCCTGACTTCAGGGCTGAGGCTCTATCCACAGCGCCACCCAGCTGCCCCCTGGGTTTCTTTTCTGAGGGGGCGGGGAGATGCCATCATGCCTGGAGACCACTAGAGGGCCCCACAGGGGATAGCGTGGCCGCGCGCACAATCCGTTTCAGACATTTTCCGTAAATCCGCTCGACGTCATTCTGCCTCACTTTCCACACCTGTAAAATACGGGATTGTAACAGCGCCTCCCTCCCATATTCGGATATAAGGACCGAGCGGGTCATGAGTGAAGGAGAAAGCCCCCTGTAATGCTGGGAATGATCTCTGATAAATACTGACTCGGAGACTCCCAATTTCTCTCCTAATAAATGCACGTTCATTGAAAATCCGACGCGGACACACATTTCCCAGCCTGCCTCTGGGTTTGCAAGTGCAAAAAGCCCATCAGTTTCCCTTCCGACTCAGAGCTGTCCAGCTGGGGGATGGCCTGTTCCAGGCTGGGGAGGTAGTGAGTTCCCTGTTATTGCCCAAGCAGAGACCGCCCCGACGAGGCAGTGGGGCTGCATCATCTCTAAGTCCCTTTCAGCTGCAAGTTTCTCCCGTTTTGGAACCCTGGTCCCAGAGTAGGGCTGGCCCCTTTCTCCAGTCTCTCTCCCTGAGTCCAAGGGAAGCGGGTTGAGGAAGGTTCTTGTCGTGGCCACTCCTCCCATCCCTCCTCGGGTGTGCTTAGGTGGCATCCCACACTAGTGTGGAAGCCTGGGGAGAGCCAGATTCCAGTCAGCTCTGGGAGGGGACTTTTTTCCCTTTTATTCTCTCTCTCTGTCTCTATCTCTCTGTCTGTCTCTGTCTCTCTGTTTCTCTCCT
>JAJPUD010023023.1:0-20551 GCA_023553655.1 Myrmecobius fasciatus | reverse complement strand
GCTTCTTTTTTGGTCTAGACTTCTTTCCCTGGTTATTCCTCTGCAAGCTCCAGATTGGGTTCAAAGCTGGAACTGATATCCTGTGGTGATCCTGGGAATTGAGCCACATAGCAGCTGCTACTAGCTTCTGAACCTCCTACTCTCTCAGTGCACAGCCTAGGGTTTCTGTTGAAGGAGGGGACATATAGGAGTGAACATAGAACTTCTCTAGTCTTTCCTGGATCTATGACTCAGAACTGATTAATGGTGACAATGCTGCTAGTTGGCACCTGTTCTCATTCAGATGCCTTGGTATGGATCTGAAACCTCCTCTTGCTCCAGTAGACAACCTAGAATTCTAGAATACTTCATAGAATGTTCCTGACCAGACCTTCCTTTCCAGTGTCTACAGAACTCTTTGTCTGGCTCCCTTTGCTGACCTGGACTGAAAAAAATGACTCACTGTGGTTTTTTAAAATCAGATTTCTCAATCAGATCCATTGTTCTGGTGTGTTTTCTATATTGGTTTGGAGCAGTTTTTTTTTTTTTGGTGGGGGGGAGGGAGGAGGGAAAGAAAACTAACTGTACTGCTCCCCACTAGGGTTACCATATTAAAGTTTTAAATGACGTTTGTGGGGTGGAGGGTGTAAGGTTGATGGGGCACTTGTAGACAGAATCCTGAGTATAGATTGGAAGCCTTGAGTTGAAATTCTACTATAGACATTTCCTAGCTGTGTAACTTTAGACCTATCTTCCTCAGTTGTCTCATTTGTAAAATAAAGATAATAAGGAAATGGGGGAAATGAAATAATATTTGCAAAGTACTTTGCAAAGTTTAAAGTGCTATACAGGGTGTCCCCAAAGTTTTAGGACAATTTTAAGTGTTATTAGTTCAAAATTAAACTAAGATTTTTAGGATACCTTGTATAAATGCTAGCTATTATTATTATTATTATTTTAAAACTCAAATCCAGAGTCCTTTTGACTAAACCTGTTAATTAGCTATAGTAAAAGGAAAACACCATTTTACAAATACGTTCACTAAAGTGTATATAACACTGTAATAACATACTTTAACAAATGTGTATTAACTTTTCCTAGAGCACTCAAAACTCTTTCCAGATAAAACTTTCTCTGATAGCTGGAGATTCTATACTAAATAATAGAGCACTCTTTTAGATGGGCCCTTTAAAACTATCAAATGTTTCCTTCAACACCCAATTGAAAATCCAGCAACTATATCTGGCTATTCTTTTATTTAAGTCGAAGCTTGGTTTTTAATAACAGTGAGAGGACTTCAACCTTTAACTCATAGTGTCAGTTTCTCCAGCATGGGAAAGGCTTAATAGGGACATTTTCAGAATTTCATAAACCAAGTTATTTGGAATATACATATCACATATTATTTTCCTTCAAACAAATGATTCTTTCAAGGCATTTGCATATATACACACATACAATAAATATACACAAATATGCATATATATACATCTACACATACACACATTTCTCTCTCACTTTTTCTCTTCCTGTCTGTCTCTGTTTCTATCTCTCTCTCTCTGTATCTCTCCTCTCTCTCTCTCTCTCTCTCTCTCTCTCTCGCTCGCTCGCTCGCTCTCTCTATCTCTTTCTCTTTCTTTTTGTCTCTCTAATGCTTTTTCACCAGTCCTAATCTAGACTTGTCGTCAAAGAAGGTAATAATATGAGAAATTCCTGAAAAAAAAAGCCATTCTCTATCTAGAAGTTAGAGATAGACAAAGTATACAACAATGTAAGTTGTCAATTCACACCCAGCCCAATCCAACCCAACAAGTATTTATTAAGCATGTAATATGTACAAGGCATTATGGTATGTGTTAGGGATACAAAGAATATGTCCCTAGTCTTTGCTCTCTTGAATCTCATATTCTAGATGTGGAATACAATACATAAACAGATAAAGATTTACATGATAATTGGGAGAGGAAGAAAATACTAAAAACTAAGAAAATCAGGAAAGGTTCTCAGTAGGAGGAGGCATTTAAAATAATCCTGGAATGAAACTAAGTACTCTGTTGCCCAAACACAAATCCATGACTGCAATTTATGGGACTCAGACCAGGAGAGCAACAATCAAACTTTGCCCTGGATCAAATCATTTTGGGAACATGAAAACTTGCAGTTCCCAAGCCTGTCCCTGAGATCCTGGAATAACACAATATTCAATACTTCCAAGAAAGTAACAACTGGACTAACCCAAACTTTCCCTACAGAAACATCAAATTTAGAATCAGGATAGGCTGGAAGAATAAGCAGGAAAAGGGGAGGAAAGGAAGCTATGATGCTGACAGGGATGCTCAAGACACAAACTCAGAAGAGATTGACTCCAAAATATCTATAAGCAAAACCTCAAAAAAATAATGACTTGGACACAAAATATCTATAATTCCTGTGAGTTTAAATTATATACATTAAATTAAATTATCAAATTTTCTGGGAGTTTAAAATAGTTCTATAAATGAAATGATTGTGCTGTAAGGGAAAATTGGAAAAGAATGAGAACTACAGAAGAAAATAATTGGAAAGTGTAACATAAGATTTATAAAACCTTACTAAAGCAACTAACTCCCTGAAAATTCGAATAAACAGGGGAGGATTCTGGGGAAATGACAGAGTAGGTCCTTGACACAGTAATGCAATAAATAATCAAAGAAAATTGTCCTGGACAGTGTCTTTACTAGGCCTGTATCACAAAGAGATCATAAAGAAGTGAAAAAGACTCACTTGTGCAAAAATATTTGTGGGACCCTTTTTGTAGTGGCAAGAAACTGGAAACTGTGTGGATGCCCATCAGTTGGAGAATGGCTGAATAAGTCATGGTATACAAATGTTATGGAATATTATTGTTTTATCAGAAATGATCACTAGGATAATTTCAGAGAGGCTTGGAGAGATTTACATGAACTGATGTTAAGTGAAATGAGCAATTGTACATGGCAATAACAAGATTATACAATGATCAATTCTGATGGACACGGCTCTCTTCAACAATGAGATGATTCAGGCCAGTTTCAATGATCTTGTGATGAAAAGAGCCATCTACACTCAGAGAGAGGACTGTGGGGACTGAGTATGGCTTACAGCATAGCATTTTCACTCTTTTTGCTGATATTTGCTTACATTTTGTTTTATTTTTCATTTTTTCCCTTTTGATCTGATTTTTCTTATGCTGCATGATAATTGTGGAAATATGTATAGAAGAATTGCATATATTTAACATGTATTGGATTACTCGCCGCTTGAGGGAGGGGATGGGAGAAAAGGAAGGGAAAAAAATTTGGAACACAAGGTTTTACAAGAGTGAATGTTGAAAATTATCTATACATATGTTTTGAAAATAAAAAACTTTAATAAAAAAAAGAAAAGAAAAGAAAATTGTCCTGGAGTGGTAAAACATGAAAGGAAAGTAAAAATTAAAAAAAAATCCATTGGTCAATATCTAAAAGAGATCTTATATTGAAAACACATAGGAATATTATTGCCAAATTTGGGAAACCCTCAGGTCAAAGAGAAAATTTTACAAGAAACAAACAAAACAAAACAAAATTTTCAAATATGCTGGAGATACAATTAGATTTGTACAGGATTTATCAGCAGCTACAATAAAAGACCATAGGGCCTGGAATAACATATGTTGACAATCAAAAGAATTAGGCCTGTGGACAAAAATATCATACCTAGCAAAATTAACCATAATATTGCATTAAAAAATAGACATGCAACAAAATTGCAGATTTTTAGGACTTTTTCTCAACCAAACACAAACTCAATAGAAAATTTAACATGGAAGAACTAACATCAAAGATTAATTTCATGGGACTCCACAAGGACAAATTGTTTATGTTTCTTATATGGAAATATATACCATATGCTTAAGATTGATATCAGTAATTGGGGAAGATTGGGGCAGAGCTGACTCTAAAAAGCAAAGCTGTCTAGAAAAAAGATAAAAATAATAATTATGCTACACGAATGAGATGCAGAGGAAAAATGAACAAAAGGAGGTGGGAGGAGGGACTGCTAATTCTGAAAACCTACTCACATTGGGAATGGGTGAAATAGGGAAAAGGTGGGAAGAAAAGATAAGGGGGGGATGCAAATTAAGGTTAGTTGGTCTGTTTTTCTTTCATTCTCAATTAAAAAGGCAAGAGTAGCATTGGAGTAGAAGGGAGAGAAGACAAATTTTTTGTTGGTAGAAAAAGGTATGTAAATTTTAAAGACTTTTCTTATTTTAGTACCTACCCAAGTTTCTGAACCAAATTTCTCTTTATTCTGCATTTGTGATGGACACACAAAAGCAGTGTTTATATAAAATATTTTATAACTGATTTGACACACTCCTCCTCCTAGCCACCAGAACAGCCCTGATGAACATCAAATCATAATGCCTTCACACCTTAATAGAGAGCCTATAAGGGTGGCCCTTACAGAAATGAAATCATAGCTTTTCTTATTTTTGCAGATTTTCTTTTTGTTTTTCATGAGAACCTTCCTGGCCATTTCAAAATCATGCCCCTAGCACTCAAGCTGAATTCCTTATCCCCCTTTTATCAGGAATCCACCTTCTGAGGATCCTGGCCTCTGATAAGTGAGCTTTCATCCTACTTTGTCCAGAATTAGACCTCCACATCACTTCTTGACCATTTCTAAACAATGTGGAAACATCATTTCCTGACCACTATCTTCTCCAATTAAAATGTCAACTCCTTGAGGACAGGTACTGACTTGCTTGCTTATATTTTTGCCCAGTGCTTATCACAATGCCTGATACCTTTCAGGTGTTTAATATGCTTTGTGTACTGGTCATCCTCTTAACTGAAAGAAATGAGGAATATTTTCTGGAGAGGAAGACTATAATATTCTAGGATCGTAGAGCTAAAATAGGGAGGGATTTCAAAGTCCATTCTATCCCACTTCCTCAATATTCAGACAAGGAAACAAAGAATCTAGACAGTTAAGTGATTTACCCAAGATCAAAGAGGTGGCAATGTTATCTGAGAAGTAAGACAGCTTTGACTGATTCAATCTGATCCATATAAACCTAGAGATCAAACAAATGACTTCTAGAGCCCAGAAGAGAATTATTAAGAGACTAAGGTCACACATAGATGACTGTATCTGAAAACAATTCAGTTTCAACTATTTTCTAAATGCTAGCTTCTTTATTACAGGTCACCAACAAAGCTTCTTGCCCTGATCAAACCTTGTAACATATACAAGACTGTCACCTGATCCCACTGAGCAATCTTTCTTCCAGTCTCTTGGGCTACACACTGCTTTTTAGACATAGTCTTTATCTTCAAATGCCAACAGGGTAACCACTTGATCTTGCAAAAAAAAATGTCATTTAATCTACAGCAATTGCTGGATCAGTTTCATGCCACACTTGAACTTCTGAATTTAACTGTATGTACCCTGTGCTAGTTCTGTAGACTACTTGATATAATCTCACAGCTCTTTTATTCTGCCAAGTCAAATCAGGATTTAATTCCTGGTTAATGTTCTGCAGTTTAGGTCTTATGTATGTATATTTGTATACATTTTATGTGTATATATTTTATATGTACATGTGTGTGTGAAAACAAAACTGACTTTTAAAAGTAATGCTTAAAGGAAATGGAATATTTGTTCTACAGATTAAAGTGGGCTATGGTTTCATTTGTTTGTTTGAAATAAACAATAATTAGGTCATCACTCCCTCCTCCCTTCTCCAATACCTAGTAAAGTATAGGATCCAAAAGGAAAAAATGTTTCAAATATCTGAGTTCCTTTGAGGTCTTAACCCACTCCAAACCTTAGTAGTAATCACATCAATTAGACACATAATAAACTGAACTATAATCAAAAATAAGAAAAAAGGCACAATAATACTCTTCAAGGCAAATGAGATGAATGGGATTGAATAGGCCTGATTGTTACACATTCTCTGGTCACAACTTAGAACTTCTAGATTTGAACTGATTATCCAACATTGTTTTACCTCTCCTGGGCAAATTTGTGTTCTTACACACATCTGTCAAGCAAAGGGGTCTGTATTTATCTTTCGAAAGGCCTCTTGTTTAGCCTGGAAGGGTGCCACAACTTGTGGTATGTCAGGATGTTTAGAAATCTGTAGGTACTTCACTTCCCGGGAGACAGCTGGAAGCTGAGAACATAAGGAAATGGCATGATTTCAGCCCCTCATATAGAGACAGTGATGTCTAGTAGTAAAAAGGGAGAGATTTTCAACTTTTGATATAATTCCCTAAAAGAAATAGTTACCATTCTAAAGAGCTGCTTCAAGCATTTCAATTATTATGTGAACAAGTATAAAGAATGACTTCTAGGATCATAGATTTGGAGCTAAAAGGAATCAATCCCTTTTCCCCCATATTACAGATCAAGATACTGAGGCAGAAACTTTAAGAGATTTGCCCAGAATCATTCAGTATATGTTTGTTAGAATTAATGAGATCAGAATAGTTAACCTCCCATAGCAGAAAGATTTCTGGAATCCTAGAATTCTTAAGTGTTAGCTATGATGAAATCCTCAGAAATCATCTAAGTTAATGCCTTCATTTTACAGATGATAAAACAAGACCGTCTCATTTACATCCCCAAGTTATTTCTAAAGACACTAGTTATCTGACTCTATGTCTAATTTTCCAAATAATGGTACTCTTTTTCTGCAGATGGAAGATAGCACTCGAAAGAGCTGTCCCTTCCAATTCAGTTGGAATTGTCAGGGAAAACAAAGGTAATATTTGCCAAGGGGAAGCTATCTGATAGGAAAGCTGATAGATAAGCTTATCTGACAGGAAGACCATCTTTAGGTTAGTGGTTTCTAA
This sequence comes from Myrmecobius fasciatus, assembly GCA_023553655.1. Classification (NCBI taxonomy): domain Eukaryota; kingdom Metazoa; phylum Chordata; class Mammalia; order Dasyuromorphia; family Myrmecobiidae; genus Myrmecobius; species Myrmecobius fasciatus. The sequence continues at coordinate 13,706 of JAJPUD010023023.1, read as the reverse complement.
ATTCCATCAGTCCTGATATTATCATTAATAATTAATTATCAAATACACCTCAATGCACAGAATTGAAGCCACCAAAAATGACTCACAAAATCAAGCAAATGAGACCTTAAAATCACTTCCAATAGAAACATAGGCATATTTGCACAGTCCATTTGCTGCTGGACTATGGGCAAAAGAGAATGTGACATATTTCAAGGTCTTCTTTCTCCAAATTCTAATCCTTACAACCTGTACCATGTTATTTTATACTGCCTGTCTTACACTCTAACTGGTTTTCTATCAGAAGATTTGGGAGTTTCATATCATATCCTTTTTTGCTCCTTACCCTTAAAAATATAAGCTCCTTAAGGAGCTTAAGGGTATGTATGGACTTTTTTTTTTTGAATGTATGTGGAAGAATATGATGTGTATGTTATAAAAACTCTACAAGGATAAAAAATGTATCCAATCCAGGAAGTATATATTAAGCCTTTGCAAGGTACAAAGTCCTCAGGACACAAAGAAAGTGAAAAATGGTCCCCCCCAAGAGCCTTGCATTCTACAGAAAGAATGCAACATGTTAACAGACACATATTTGCATGATAATTTTAGGCTGAAGAGAAGGTTAACTTGGGGGATTAGGAAAGCTACCAGTTTGGTAGCCTGTAATGGTCTCTCAGCAGAGTACTGAAGGCTTTCCATAATTCCAAGAGTCAGAAGTGAGGACAAAATGAGTGCATTCTAGGCATGGAACCACAGCTTGTGCTAACTTATGGAAGCAAGGAGACATTAGTATTAAGTTCAAGGAATAATAAGTAAGGCAGTTTGGCTGGAATATAGAATGAGGAAAATGGAAAATGGGAAATAACTCTGGAAAGATAAAATAGAGGATGAAGGGTTTTAGAGGGTGAGGAACTTTAAATATCAAGCTAAGAATTTTTATCCTAGGAGCAAACAGGAGTCACTAAAGATTCTTGAGCAGGAGAGTGGCAAAGTCTGACTGGCATTTTAAAAAGGTTATTATTGCCAGGCAAGGTGGCACAAACCTGTATTCTGTGTCCCTGGGGAGGCTGAAGCTAGTGAATTGCTTGAGCTCAGTTCTGAGCTTTAGTAGAGCTAAAGATGACTGGATATCTGCCCTAAGCCTGGTATCAATAGAATAATCATAAAGGAGGAATGAAAGGAGAGCATCAAGCTGCCTAAGGAGGAAAGAATTGGTCCATATTGGAAACATCAAATCAAAGATTCAGATTCATGAGTGAGCACTACACATCTAACCTAGGTGAAAGAAGAAGAACAATAGTGAGAAGAAGGAGAAAGGAGAAGGAAGGAGTGGAGGAGGAGAAGAAAGAAGAGGAAGAAGAGGAAAAGAAGAAGATGATGATGATGATGATGATGAAAATGATGAAAATGATGGGGATGGGCATGATGATGATGATGATGATGATGATGATGATGGTTCCAATAGTTAAATATAGTAGATGGACTGGAGAACAGAAAAAAAAAAGTCAAGAATCTATAATGGCGATTTGTTTGGTTCAGAGCATAGAACTGCCATAGACAAAGTATATTTCACACTCTTCTCTTATTTGTACCAATTCCACCCACCTCCCAATCAAGTCAACATCAATGGAGGATAAAACTCTAAAATCACCAACTATCATAACACAACAGAACAAGTTAACTTCACATAAACTGATCACATATGAGACTCACTCCATTATGATACAATTCACATAAATAATTCAAAAGTGCCCAGAAGGTATGTGACTTTGAAATCACAGTGATAGCAACGTCAACACCACTTTTTCCTACTTAAAAACAAAGACAGCTTTCTTCCAACAACACATGCTAGGGAAGATAGAAGCAGCTTCCCATAAAATTCCTTTTAAAATATACACCCAGTTTATGAATGTCAATGCTTCCACAGTCTTCACTAAATTATCTTTTTATAGGATTATTTGTGAACTTCTGAGCTCATAAGGGTCTCAGGGCTGGAAAAAGCCTCTCCTGACTCTTGGAACCACACCTATTATCTGCAGACAAGTACTGATATGAGTTTGTCCAGTGAATTGCATCAGCTCTTTAAGGTTAAAAAAAAAAATTGAACAAAAACAACAGCCCTTTGGTCCAGTTAATTTATAAAACAAGCAGGCAGCAAATGGAGGTGTGGTCCCTTCCAGGACAGCTGCTAGAACTTTTGCTCAATTTCCCTGTAGTGCAAAACAAGCACACAAAGGTTTATCAAAGAGAAAGAAACATATGAAGATTATCTTGAGCATCCCCCAGCCTTTGGGCAGAAACACACAATGACAGGTAGTTGAAATTCTATCCTGTTATTAAAGATAAACAAAGAACAAGTGATTCCACAATCTCTGACAGAATTTCACAACCACCACTCCTTAAGAATTCTTTGCAATTCACCTGAACCTGAATCATTCTTTCCTATGTTCTTCAATATTTCATTTTGTTTTCTTTTTTTTTCTCTTGAGACATGTTGTTCTAAGGTTACTTCCTCCCCATTCTTCATTGCACAGACCCCCTCAGGTATGAAGATGTAAGCCCAGAGGACTCAAACAATAACTAGCTAGAATTATGGGGCAAATTCACTGGGGTAAGGGAAAAGGAGGAAGGAGAAAATCAGGGAGTTCTGATATAACAAATAACAACCCAAGCTTTCAGAAAGAAGAAAAAAATACATTACCTACTTTAAAGTTTAATCTTCATTATTAACACTTTCTTAAGTCTAGACAATCCACAAAATGACAAGTCAAGCCCAGATTTGTAGCATTTGCTGATTTCTGAGGTGTAAATGCTCACACTGACAGTTTAACAATTGGCACACATGGGAGCAGCGCCATTAAGGAATGAAAAAGGGTAGCCTGAATCTCAAAGAGTGGAGCCCTCACCTCCTTAGTCCAATAAGATTGTGGGGGAACTTCAAAAGAAAGATACTACCGTACAAGGCTGTGGGGGTAGTAACAAGTGAGAGGCTATTTTACCATGCTATAAGAGAATGCTGTTTAATCCCTCTGTAGAAAAGGTTTACCAGAGAGTAGCTGCTGTATATGCCATAGCTTCTTGGAGAACGGGGTGATAATTGTGTGAAAGGTAAACACAAAAGATAGATGATCAGCCATGAAAAGGGTTTCACAGCCCTCACACCAGAGCTGCTAGTCTTCCAGATGACTTTGGAAGAGAGTGAGATTAATGACTCGGCCTCCCTTAAATCCAATTTTGATTCATGTGTAAATTAGATTTAAGTTGCATGAAGTCTTTGACTTTACTCTCTTTTCCAGAGTCACCACTGTTCAGAGGCAGGACAGAGTCAAGGCTACTGATGATGACTGGAGATGCAATGAATGATCATGATGTCTTTGATGTCTAACCAAGTTCTAAGTGCTCCACACGCCGGTTTCAGCTGCCTTAAGGCCCTTGGAACAAATTGTTCTCATTCACCCATTCCCCCAGGGGAAGTCTTTACTTGCTTGGGGTAGATACCAACCAGAGGGTTGGAGACTCCTTGTTTGCCCTCAACCTGGTTCAGCCTGTCTGCTGAAACAGTTTAACGGGGTGTGGCCATCATGCATGCTACAGCTTCTTGGAGCCCTAGGTGGATCAGGTAAATACCAAAGGTGGAAAGCAGCCGTGTAAGGGGCTCAGTAGCCCTCACCCAAGAGTTACTAGTCTTCCCTGAACACACCCTATACCTTTACTTGTAAATCCAATTTACAAGTCAAAAGGAAAAAAAAAAAAAAAAAGGGAAGAGGGCATGTGAATGGTGCTTAATAAAGGTTGATTAATTGACATTTGGCAAGTCACAGAAGCACTGAACTTTTAGAATTGGAAAGGTCCTCAGTGCCCTTCTAGACCAAACTCATGCCCAAAAGAAATTCTTAGCAAGTCTGTTTAAAGACCTCTAATGAAGGGAAACACACTACATCCTGAGACAGCCTCTTTCACTTTTGGTTACCATTAATTATTAGGAAGGCTTTTAAGATATCAAATCTAAATCTGCCTCTCTGTTACTTCTAAATATTATTATTCCTGGGGCAATCAGAAAAAAAAATCAAAATCAAATCCTTCTTCCTCATGGTGAATGTAGCTATTTTGTCTCTTACTCTGTCCAAAGTCTTCTTTTCTCCAGGCTAACCATCCCTGGTTCCTCCAAGTTGCTCTTATTGACCCTTTGGCAACCAAAGACCATGGCTTCTAAAATTGGACAGTCTGACCAGGGCAAAAGGACTACTGCTCCCCTATTCCTATTATCACATTCCCCACACCCCTTTTAATATAGATCGAGATTATATTTTTGAATGCCATATCACCCTACTGACTCATATTGAGTTTGTTGGCAACAGACAACAACTATCACAAGGATTAGAGAAAAAATAGCAAGTATATAGCACATTTTATGTTTTCCAAAGCACTTTAACACATATATCATCTCATTTGAGACTCACAATCACTTTATTAAGTGGGTATAGTAAGTGTTATCATCTTCAGTTTATAGAGTCAAAAACTTGAGTTCTTAAAAAAAGGAAAATGAGGACAGCTATGTGATGCAGTGGATAGAGTACCAGCCCTGAAATCAGGAGGACCTGAGTTCAAAGCTGGCCTCAGACTTTTCCTAGCTGAGGGCCCCGGGGACAAGTAACTTAATCCCAATTGCCTCAGGAAAAAAAAAAAAAAGGAAATTATTTATTTGACTTTATACCAAGCCAGAGCCAGGTCTCTCTAAATTCCAGATACAGTACTCTACTGTATCAAATTAGTCTCCATAATACACACATATACACATACATCGCCATCATTTCTTTCTTACCTAGCCTGAAATTTCCACCATTAGATGCAGCCATAGGGTTTGAAAACAGAGAATAGGGAAACCTTTGGTCTGTTGGAGACTAGTGTGAAAATATACTTTTCTGGAAAAGAAACACATTTTTTTTTTTAAATCTGCTGTGAAAAGCAGTCATAGGATTCCAAAGAAATGGACTTTTTCCTCTGATGCATTACTTCCAACTTAAAGACAGCCTTTTGTAAACAGGAGTTCCTCTCACTGATAGATCATAAGGTCATAGATTTAAAGCCAAATGACCTTAAAGGTCACTGAATCCAACACCCAAATTTTACAGATGAGTCATAGAGTGCTTAAGTGATTTACCTAGGATTGCATGGCTTATAAGTATTTAAGGCAAGGCTTGAAACCAAATTTTACTAATTCCAAATCCTTTGTTTCATTCACTGCATCACTACATCACTGTCTTTGATTAAAAACTTATTTTGTCTCTCCAACAAAGATAAGGGTCCAGCTGATCATCTGGTCCAGTTCAAGGGCCAAATATGGACTAAAGGGAAGAAACCATAGGGCAATAGGTGAATATTAATTGAGGATGGGACTATACTCAACAGGCCATTATGTTTAAACTGAACTATAGGAAAGGAAGAGGGAATAAGCATTTATATAGAGCTGACCATGTACCAGATACTGTGCTAAGAGCTTTTTGCAATTATCTCATTTGATCCTCACAACAACCCTACACATTTATTATCCCTACTTTTTAGTTGATGGGAATTAAGGCAAACAGAGGCAAAGTGTGTTCCCTGGGATCAATTACCTAAAAAGTGTCTGGGATCAAATTTTAACTGAGGACTTCTTGACTCTGGATCCGGCATGCTATCTCCCAAGTCACTTAGCTTCCTTAAGCTAAGGACCTATTTGTATAAGACTCTGACTGCTCTTTTATATCTGGCTCCCCTCACAGAAAAGCTCCTCTGGAGGTCTATGACTGTGCACCATTTGGGGAAGCTTCCCTTTTCCTTAGGGGAAAAAACTTACCTATAAACTACCTACTTCTACACTGTGATATAGAAGATATGGGAGTAAAGAGAAAGGGAGGAAGCAAGAGAGAGCATTCAGTTTGGGGCAGAAGGATGACTCAATAATCCCATTATAAAAAAAAAATGAAATAGAAGTATTTCTCCATTTATCATTTGGCTCTTACTACTGGAGTGAAATTGATATGGTAGGAGTTAGAGGGGGAAATCTTAACCTATAAATTGACAAAGAGGGAAGACCAAAAATATGGCATAAATGTATTAACCCAGTGAAAGATACACTTTTAGAAATTGTTACTATCTTACCACCATCTTTCTCTCTAATCACATTATATAATACTCACATTCTATGATGGTCAAACCAGTCTTCTCTCTCATCTTCACAAACATTGCTTCATCTCTCATTTCTGGATCCCTCCACTGGCTGTGTGTTCTATGCCCTCCTCACTTCTGCCTGTCTCCTTTAGGGGTCATTGAAAATAAAGATGTTAATTTTTTTCTATCCAAGTTCATGGACCTTTTGAAGTCTACCCACAGACCACATATACCCCTCCATCTTTAAAGGTCTGTGGACCTCAAGTTAAGAACTCATGATTAAGTGTTATTTGAGGAAAGGAGGGGTTCTATGAAGAGGAGATATTTTACATTATTTATTTTAACTCATTTGATCCTGACTTCAGGATTGATGCTCTATCCACTTCGCTACCTAGCTGCCACCTCATTTGATCCTTTAAAAAAACTACCCTACAAAGTAAATTCAATCATTAGTCCTATTTCACAGATGAGAAAACTAAGACTGAGAAATATTAAGTGACTTATTAAGAGTCACACAGAAAATACTGAGACAGAATTTGAACTCATGTCTTCCTCACTCCAAATCCAGTTTCTTGAGAATAGGGATTATTTCATTATTTTTAATTTTTATTTCCAAGCACTTGTCAGAATACTGGGCACAGAGTAGACAACTTTATAAATGTTTGTGGTCTGAATGATGTTGGGCCAAGTATCCAAAAAGCTTCCCAAAAGAAGAAACATAAGTTACAAAAATTAGCCCAAAGATGGTTGCAAGCTTCTCTGTTTCTGTGTCAACTTCTTGAAACAAGATTCCCTTCCCAAGATTAATGTCATCCTCACCCCTTTGTTTGAAAGACTGAAGAGTGATATACCAAACTCTTTCCAATGCCTTCCTTTATACAGGACAGAAACTTATCTCTTTGGTTCATTCCACTCTGCATCTGCTGCTCTGCCTGGTTTCAACTTCAAGGAACAATATACTCCTGGTCTAACTCCACTTCCCACCCACTTCTGTTAGATTGTTGCCCACACCTGTTAGATTGTTGCAAGCTCCTTGAGGCAAGGACTGTCTTTCTTTTAATTAATTGTATATCTAGCCCTTAGCACAGTGGCCATCACATAGTAAGCACCTGACAAATGTTTATTAAGTTTAGATGGAAGGCATCTTGGTGAAACCATCCAACTTATCTTTGCCTAATTCAACTTTCTATTTCTCCAAGTCACCACATTCAGGGGCCCAGCACTCAGAAACTAAAGTTCTACCTTCCAGTTACCTCTGAAACAATATAAGGAACAGAAAGTTTATTATCTATTCAATCCCAGCTCAAATTAGCATTACTTATGTGACAGCAACAAGTATAAATCAGTACACCTCAGTCCAGTTATCTGCCATCTCAGCATAAGGAGTTCCTCCCCTCTCCCAATGGAGATAAAGGGAAACATCAGATAGACTCCCCTGTCTTCAATCTAAAATATATGTTCTATTGTACACAGTAAGAACAAGACTGTGTGATGATCAACTCTGATAAACTTGGCTCTTTTCAAGAATGAGGTGATTCAAGGCAATTCCAATAGACTTGTGATGGAAAGTGTCATTGACATGTAAAGAGAGATCTATGGAAACTGAATGTGGATCAAAGCATAGTATTTTCATCATTTTTGTTATTGTTGTTAGTTGTAGTTTTTTCTTTCTTGTATTTTTTCCCTTTTTATCTGATTTTTCTTGCTCAGCATGATGAACATGAAATATATATTTAAAAGAATTACACGTGTTTAACCTATATTAGATTGTTTGCTGTCTTGGGGAGGAAGGGAAAGGGAAGGAGAAGGAGAAATAATTTGGAACACAGGGTTTTGCAAAGGTTTATTGAAAACTACCTTTACATGTATTGGGGGAAAAATAAAATACTATTAAAATAAAAAATAAAGAAGATATGAAAATTTAAGAAATAAAATAAAATATATCTTCTACCACCATCACCATCACTTCAGATCTCAGAAAGGTCTAATATACTATGAAAAACCTAATAGAAGAACACATGGGATTTTTTCAAAATGCTTCACACAATTATTTGGGGATTCTGATGATTCTGCCTCCAGCCTATTCAATCCTCTGAGAAAAAGATCATATAAATGGAACCTCCTCAAAACAAACAAACAAATAAACCTCCTCACAAGCCTTACATCAATAATCATGGGTGTCAGTGAAGATGGAATTCATAGGAGCATAGATTTAAAGGGAGAGGGAACCACAAAGATCATCTAATCCAATTCCCTTATTTGATAGATGAGGAAATTGATACACAGTTTAAGTGACTTCTCTGAGGTTACACAGATGGTAAATAGAGGAACAAAGGTTCAGAATGGTCCTGTCTCAGATTCAAGCTATTCAGTGCATATCTTTTTGCCTTTGGTGGAAACTGGGACTTGAAGGGATTAAGTGACTTACTTAAGGTCATATATTCCTAAAAGTTGTTCTATCATCTCTCTATCCACCTCCTGCTGAAGAGCACTATTCTTAGCCTGCATCTCAGACAATCTCAGCAAGAGGGTACCTACACATGGTTATCAGATCTTCCATAACTGAGGAAGAAAGACATGTTCAGACTGAAGCAAGTTTTCAATAGTCTTTCTGATCTCTTCTCCAGGCAAGTATTGGGATAAGTAGACCATGGCCGAAGGCTCTGGTTTTCCCTTGACACAGGTAGAAACTGCCAGGAAGTTCTAAACCTGGTAGAATGCAGCAACATAGAAATGATTCAAAACAATCCCAGAAATAACTGTTGGAGACATGAAATACTAATCCAAAGAATTAAAGATCAAAAGTTCAAAAAGTTATCAGAATCAGAATTATAGAAGTGAGCAAAGATATGTGATCTGGGCAATAAGGCAGAAGGGAAGGGGGAAATGAAGAAACAATGATCAAATACCTACTATGTGCCAGGCACTATTCTAAGTACTTTACAAAAATCTTCATCTTATCCTCAGAAAGCTTGTGTAAAATAGATGTTGTTATTCTCATTTTATAGTTGAGGAAACTGAGGCAGAAATTAAATGACTTGCCCAGGATTATACAGCTAGTAAGTGTCTGAGACAAGATTTGAATTCATGACTCCAGCACTCTAAGATCTAATGATAGGAGAGCAAGTAGGAGAAGGTGTGAGTTCTGCAAAAAATTCAACACACTTGACTGCACCAATTTTCCTTCAGGCCCTTGCCTAAGATTTTATTTGTGTGATTTGTTTTGTTTTGTTTTATGCCTGAATGCTTTGGCTTTTTCTCAAAGATCTTCATCAGAATCTCTCTTTACAACTGCTGGCAACATGCTTAGAGTAAAAGGCTATCCTGCATCAGACCAAGAGATGATTTGATAAGGATTAGTACCTAGTTATTTCTATAGCACCTCTGACATACTATCACTTTGCCAAGAAAAAGAGAAACATTTGGATTAAGGTAAGGCAACCAGGTGTTAGAATTGTTTCAAATTCGGGTTTTTGACAACCTATCTATACCAAATGGTCAGGTGTCAGTCAGTCAATATGCATTTATTAAGCACTTGTTACATGTCAAGTACTATGCTAAGTGCTGGAAATACAAAGAAAGACAAAAAATAGTTCCTGTTCTCAAGAATCTCATATGAAAGACAACATTAAAACAACTACATACCAAAAATATATATACAGGACAAACTGAGATTAATCAACAGGACCAAGGAATTAGCATTAAGGGAAATCAAGAAAGGTTCTTGGAAGAAGACTGGACTTTAAGAAGATAGGAAGAGCAGTAAATGGAAAAGAGGAGAGCTAAAATTCTAAGCATTAGGCCAAAAAAAAAAAAAAACAGTGGAGGTTTTGCTCCATTCCAATGTTCACAGAGGTGGAAAAAAAAATTAGAGACTGACCAACTTCACATTTGTCCACAGCTACTAACTTTAGAATCTAGAATTTACCAAATCAAAAGCCACAAAGCTCCCTTAAACTAACAATTTTTTAAGTATAATAATTGGAAAGTGCTTAGCACAGTACCTGGTATGCAGTAGGCACTATATAAATGCTTATTCCCTTCTCCTTCCCATTAATTTTCTATATCCAAACAAAATTAATCACAGAAACAACAAATAAAGGCATTGTATTGCTTTCAAGAACTACTTTAGAAATGGCAAGATGCCCTCTTCTTTCTCATAATGTAATTATTATATGTGAAAAGTATTACAAATCAAGCAGGTGATATATGTATGTGTATATGCATATATACATATACATGTATATATGCATATACACACATATATATATATGTCTTACAGTTCAGAAAGCTCCTTCCTCCAAAGGACTTCTGATTCAAATTCCTATGAAACAGTGGATTCATATTGAAGATAGACTGATTCCAAGGAAAGAAATCAGGCTTTTCTCCCCTCTCTGGATCCCTGTGCCCCTACCCAGTTTAGAACTCCAAAGGAAAAATCTCTTTGACAAACCTTAGATATAATTCATATCTAGGGTCTCCTCAAAAAAAATCAACAGGGTTTCTTTTTGCCACACCCTTTAATTTTATTTTTATTTTTAGCCCAGGAAGGAACAATAGAGGTCTATTATATCTACTTAATTTTCTTTTTTCTTTCTTTCTTCTTTTCTTTCTTTCTTTGGTTCCATTTAGTAGGGTTTTTTTTTAATTATATATAAAAATAGTTTTCAACATTGGAATTTGAGTGGATGCCCATCAATTGGAGAATGGCTAAATAAATTATAGTGTATGAATGGAATGGGATATTATTCTTCTATAAAAATTGATAAGCAGGATGATTTGAGAAAAGCCTGGAAAGATTTATATGAACTGATACTGAGTGAAGTGAACAGAACCAGGAGAACATTTTATACAATAATAGCAAGACTAAGTAATGGTTAACTGTGATGAACTTGCCTCTTTCAGTAATTCAGTGATCCAAGTCAGTTCCAATAAATTTGGGATGTCATCTGCATCCAGAGAGAGAACTATGAAAATTTAATGTAAATCGAAGCATAATATTTTCATCTTTTTTTTTAATTTGGCCATTTGCTTTTTTTGTGTGTGTGTTTTTTCTCTCTTTTGGTCTGATTTTTCTCACACAATTTGTTTTTTTTTTATTTGCAAAACATATGCATAGGTATTTTTTCAACATTAACCCTTGCAAAGCTTTCTGTTATAAATTTTTCCCTCCTACCCTACCCTCTCCCCTAGATGGCAGGAAATCTAATACATGTTACTTATGTTAAAATATTTGACAGATCGAATATGTGTACAGAAAAAAAAAACCTGTGAAGGAAAATATAATGTAAGCAAACATCAATAGAGAGTGTGAAAATGCTATGTTGTGGTCCAGACTCAGATCCCACAGGCCTCTCCCTCAGTGTATATGGCTTTCTTCATCACTGAACAACTGGAACAGGTTTGAAACATCTCATTATTGAAGAGAACCATGTCCATCAGAATTGATCATCATATAGTATTATTGTTGCTGTGTACAATGGTCTCCTGATTCTGCTGATTTCACTCAGCAACAGTTCATGCAAGTCTCTCTAGGCCTCTCTGAAATCATCTTGTTGGTCGTTTCTTACAGAACAATAATATTCCATAATATTCATATACCATAATTTATTCAGCCATTCTCCAATTGATGAGCATCCACTCAGTTTCCAGTTTCTAGCCACTACAAAAAGGGGTACTACAAACATTTTTGCACATGTGAGTCCCTTTCCCTCCTTTAAGATCTCTTTGGGATATAGACCCAATAGAAACACTACTGGGTCAAAGGATATGTACATTTTGATAGCTCTTTGGGCATAGTTACAAATTGCTCTCCAGAATGATTGGATCTATTCATAGTTCCACCAATAACGTATTAGTGTCCCAGTTTTCCCACATCCCATCCAACATTCATCATTATCTTTTCCTGTCATCTTAGCCAATCTGACAGGTGTGTAATGGTATCTCAGAGTTGTCTTAATTTGCATTTCTCTGCTCAATAGTGATTTGGAGCACCTTTTCATATGACTAGAAATAGTTTTAATTTCATTATCTGAAAATTGTCTTTTCATATCATTTGACCATTTATCGATTGGAGAGTCTCACACAATTTGACAAATATGGAAATATGTTTTAAAATATACATGTAAAATCTATTTAGATTGAGTACTGTCTTGGAAAGGTGGGAAGTAAGGGATGGAGGAAGAAAAATTGGAACTCAAAATCTTACAAAAATGAATGTTGAAAACCATTGTTATGTGTTATTGGAAAAATAAAATACCATTGAGGGGGGAAACACAGCAAACATTGATAGACATTATACATGTATAGTCATGCTAAGCATGTTCCCACATTAGTCTTGTTTTGAAAGAAAAATCATAAAAACTGGGGAGGGGACTATGAGAAAGAAAAAAAATTTAAGTGAAAATATTGTATTCTTTAATCTGCATTCAATCTCCATGATTCTTTCTCTGGATGTGGATAGCATTTTCCATCACGAATCTCTTGGAATTGTCTTGAATTACTATATTGCTCAGAAGACCTAAATCTATCACAGTTGTTCATCACATAATGCTGCGGTTACTGTGTATCATGTTCTCCTGGTTCTACTAACTTTACTCAGCACCAATTCATGTAAATCTTGCCAGTTTTTTCTGAAATTCAACTGCTCACCATTTATTATTTAAAAAATAGTATTCTATTATATTTATATATCACAACTTGTTCAGTCATTTCCCAATGGATATTCAGCCATTCCCACAATTTCCAATTTTTTTACCACCATAAAAAGGACTACTATAAATATTTTTGTACATGTTAGATTCTTCTCCCTTTTTTATGTTCTCTTTGGGATACAGACCTAGTAGTAGTATTGTTGGATCAAAGGATATGCATAATTTGATTGACCTTTGGATATAGTTCCAAATTGCTCTCCAGAATGGCTGGATCAGTTCACAATTCCCACTGATCATGAATTGGTGTTCCAGTTTTCCCACATCCCCTCCAACATTAATAATTTTCTTTTTTCTATTATCTTAGTCAATATAATAAGTCTAAAATTTTTTTCACATGACAATAGACAGTTTAATTTCTTTATCTGAAAACTGCCTCTTCCTATCCTTTGACTATTTATCAATTGGGGAATGACCTGTATACTTATAGATTTTACTCAGTTTTCTCTATATTTTGGGAATGAGGCCTTTATTGGAAATATGGACTATAAAAGTTGTTTCCCAAAGAGACCCCCATGTGCAAAAATGTTTGTAGCAGCCCTTTTTGTAGTGGCAAGAAAATGGAAACTCCATAAATGCCCATCAGTTGGAGAATGGTTGAACAAGTTATGGTTTATGAATGTTATAAAATATTATTGTTCTATAATAAATGATCAGCATGATGATTTCAGAGAGGGCTGAAGATACTTATATGAACTGATGCTAAGTGAAATGAGCAGAACCAGGAGATCAATGTACACAGCAACAAGACTATATGATGATCAATTCTGATGGACATGGCTCTCATTAACAATGAATTGATACAGGCCTGTTCCAATGATCTTGTGATGAAGAGAACCATCTGCACCCAGAGAGAGGACAGTG
>JAJPUD010023022.1:9716-20552 GCA_023553655.1 Myrmecobius fasciatus | reverse complement strand
ATGTATACATATATTCGATTTGCCAATATTTTAACATAATTAACATGTAGTGGATATCCTGCCATCTAGGGAAGGGGTGGGGAAGTTGGGGGGAAAAAATTTGTAACAGAAAGCTATGTAAGGGTTATTGTTGAAGAATTACCCACACATATGTTATGCAAATAAAATAAAATTTAAAAAAAATAAATAAATAAATAAAAAGAAAAGATTTGGAAACAAAAAGTAAGAACATTTAATATTTATTTTTAATTCCTCTCTCCTCTGTGCTTTATTTTGGAGGTAAAAAAAAGGGGAACATTTAAAACATCATATCTACACAATATATGTATATATATATTGTTCTTCCTAGAGATCACAGCTAGATTAGCTGCTTGGGTATAAAGAGAAATAAAAACAATATATACTCTCAAAGAACTTATAGTTCTATTGAAAATCTGGAAGCAACATTAAAGATGATTTAGTTTCAATATCTGAATTTTAGAAGCTTTCAGAAAAGGTTTCTACACACGCAGATACACATATGGATACACACATACATCCTTCCACACACAAACTAAGTAGACTTGGATTGCATTAAAGTACATTTTGTTTCTAGGATTAAGTATTTAATTATCCTCTGTATTCTTATTTACTCTCTTCATTTTAAGTTATTAAAATTTTTTCCAGTTCTCAATAATTGATTTTTGGAATGATCTTGGGAAGATGGTAAATTCCTAAAGGAGGACAAATATTTTGGGGAAAAAAACAAACAACAACAAAGCCCAACAACAAGTAAATTACCTAAAATAAATAAATTTTATGTCCATGCCATAGAAATATTGTTTCGATGTACTAAAGATATTTTGCTAGGAGAAAAGAAAATTCTAGGGATCTATGATGGTTTTTCTTAACCTATTTGAAGGAAATTTATATGGAAAAGAAATGATGAATCTTCCACTGGACCCTAGAAGCACAAACTTGTGGAAATGTTTCGAAGCTTCCTAAAAAGCAAATATAGACTTGATATCAAGGAAACTTGTCAAAACAAACATAGTACAACAAACACATCAAAGCAAAACAACAACAAACTTCCTAATAATTAGAACTATCCCAAATCATGTTTACATGCCTTGGGAATTACTGTATTCATTATCACTGGAGATTCTCAAACTTTTGGGAATCTGATTCCAATGTTGTAGTCAAGATTCCTTTTCAGATTTTGGCTGGATTAGAAGGCCACTGATTTTCCTGATAACTAGGATAATTTATGGTTCTATGTCACAATATTGGCATTTTTCATATTTACTTACATAATGGAACTTAAATGATTTAAGAATAATGAGGCTTCAGTAGCTCATTTGCAAGAAAGGATTCAATGTTAGAGACAGAAGGAACAAAGGAAAACCATATGACATCATATGTTTCCTGGATGAATCTATCTTTTCTCACTTCTTAATACATAAGATTTATGTTGCAACTAAGAGCGAATGCAGCTTTAGAGTATTTTCATTGTTGTTTATTTATCTTATCCACTACTTACTTTAGACAGATTTAGAATATTGTAATTGCTGGTACATGACTAGGATGGCTCATTGTTCCCTGAAGCTTGACATCAGATGAATCAATGAATTTCTTTCCAGAACAACTTTATGACTCTTCACTCATATTCAGTATTCTTTCACTACCAATGGTGATATAGCTAAGATTAGTTCACTAAGCAATATGTATGTGTGTTTGTGTGCTAAAAATGTAAATTGTGACATTAAAATGGGGAAGTTTGAATGGGATATTTACTTAGAAAAAAGGAGATGGTTAGCATGGGAAATGTAGAGCAGCCAGAATTTCTTCCAAGAGAAGAGAAAGAACTTCCTACTGAGAAATCATATGGGACTAGGTTATCAGTATTTTGTCCTCAGTTTAGCAGCTGGGAGAAAAAGGAAAAAAGTCTACAATGGAAAATCTCACTCATATGGATGCAGTGAATAATATTGCATGGGCAATGTTAGTAGCAACTTCTCAGGTTGTCATACTTATACTTCTCAATGAAGAAAATAAGTGGGGGCTAAGGAGAGGCATTTAAATTTGTATGTTTCTCTTCCTCAAAATAGAAAATGTTTCCCTATTCCTCCCTAATTATACACCACTTCCTCTTGCTCTGGGCTTATTGCCAGAATTTTCAATGAATGAATCACACACACACACACACACACACACACACACACACACACACATACACACACAGTGTCTTCAGTGATTTTTCTGAATATCTTTTGCCATGCAGCCTATAATTGTTGTACCTATAAAGGCTGGTTATACTGTTAAAAGGACTTCTCTATAGATCTCATTTTCTAAATTTGGCATTGTATTTGAAGAAAATCATTAGCTGTTTTAGCTACTTTGAATCATATCTTCTGATCCTTCATGCAATTTACTTTCCTCTGACCCTATATATTCCATTTATATTTATCAACTACTTCTCTTCTTACTAGCAGAGTAATCAATCTTGGTAGTTACAGTCATGGATAACCTACATAAAGTTTGTGACATGACAATTTCTCTTTAGCCTTCTCCATCACTCTCTCTCAACTTGTCATTGAACATTTACTATCCGTGTGATTCCAATATGATTACTTATTGTCTCTGGACCTCTCTCCTCACCTGAAAAAATAAAGATTTGGATCTCTAAAGTTTTTTTTTCTATTATTAAATATGTGATCTCATGATCCCATGTCTCTCCTTATCAGATTCCCAGAAATCACATTATATCTTAGCTAATATATTAATATACTAGCTGGATTCCAATTTGAACATAAAAAATGCATCTCTCAGTTGAATTTGCTTTTTTTTTTAAATATATTGCATAGTTATTTATCTTACGTTTTTTCAATCAATTGACTCCTTTCTAAAATGAGGGGATTGGACTAGATGAATTCTAAGGTCCTATTAATTCCAGGATTTAGGACCCCATGGTGTTTCATTTTGTTTTGGATTTCTGGCAACTTGTTTAATTCCCCCTTGTCACTGAGTGGAAAGAACCCTGGAGATGAAGCCAAGTTGGAATTTTGACACTTATTCTGGAAGACATTGTTTTCTCTTTCAAGTTCTTATTTACTCCTTTAAAAGGAGCTACATTATATAAGCTGCATGAGATCTAACCTTAGAATTAAAAAAAAAAAAAAGCCCTGGGTTCAAATACTTTGTCTCTAATTCCAACTTGCCAAAGCAAGTAACTAGACCTTGTAGCACTCAGTTTGACTTTCTAGATGCCAGGCTATAAATTTCAAAGATATTGATGATCAACAGCATTAATGGAAGAAGATTTCAAAGGAAGAATTCCCAATAAATACTAGTGAAAAGAGAATTTCAACCCCACCCCCATTCTTCTTACAATGTTTAAAAATACTAATAGAAGTTCTATGTATCTCAAAAGATCATTGTAAGCATAAACTATAATTAGGTGCATGATAAACCACTGTGAAGTGGCAGTTAAGTGGCACAGTGGATAGAACACCAGCCCTGAAGTCAGGAGGACCTGAGTTCAAATCTGATCTCAGACACTTAACACTTACTAGCTGTGTGACCTTGGGCAAGTCACTTAAACCCAATTGCCTCAGGGGGAAAAGAGAGAGAGAGAGAGAGAGAGAGAGAGAGAGAAACCACTGTGATTCAAAAAAGTATTATGTAAATTTACCAAATTAAGTGACTGATGGGGGTAGATAGAGTGATCTCTGTCTCTGTAGGTAAGCATAAAGATCTGTACTATGGTAGAAAAAAAAAAAAACATTGGTCTTGATTTCATGATCACTCTCTCCCTGGGGAAAGAAAACATTTGAAGGCAAAGGCCCTAAAATCATGCCTGGATTCTGATTCCTTTAATACATCTTTAATTTCTCCTTTTCTTAGCTTCTTCTTCAAAAAAAAGATAAGAGTTTTTCTAAGCAATCTTTAATGTATTCTCAATTTTAAGATCTATGATGCTAGGAACCAAGGAGTTGGAAAGTCAGAGACAAAGCATATGACCAATTTATTTTGCTTAAAATAGAAGCTAACTCTCCCTAAAGGTAAACAAAACTCTGAATCTTCTTGTACCCTACAAGTAGTCTTTACCACCATAAAATATAGATGAAAGTTTGAAATACTGTGGAAGATAGACTTTTAATTAAGAGTGCATTAAAAATAAGAAATAAACAGTTAACCAACTTGACAGGTTAACATTTTCAAACACAGGGGAGCTGTATGAATGATGTCAGCATGGCCAGGGTACCAATTTCTTGTGCTATTAGCCTCAGATTATTCTATTTTTTCAGGACTATTTCTAATTAGATACTTGAAATGAGAACCCCCCCAAACAAACCCTAAATTACCTATGATAAACCTGAGTTTCAATTTCAAATATTTTGCCCGCTCTAATACTGAGCTGTAAGTCTCTCAAACCATGATCAGCATAGCAAATGATGGCCAAGGACAGGGACAGAATGTAAAGTCCAAAATTCAGGCAATGTGGTCAAACTTAGTGTTTTAGTTTTGTTATTAATATAACCCATCTGTACAAGACTCATATTTTAACACCAATATTCTAGCAATGTTGGACTGTGGCTTCCATACAAATATGAGAATAAAGAATTAAAATTGTCAGTATGTTGACAGGTAAAGGAAGGAATCTCAGTAGGCATAATCAGGTCATAATATCTTTCCACGGAACTTCATTGTAAGGAGAATAAATTTTACTCCCCCCCCCATATATGACACTCCATTTTTCATCTCCATGCCTTTATATGTGTTCTTTCTCTCCAGAGTGAATCACCTGTATCTTACAAGATATTGCTTTCCCTTCAACTCAAATAATAACTTTGATGTGAAGTATTCAGTGATACTAATGTAATTGTAATGTAAAAGAATCAGTGTAATATAATACAATCATTGTACTCCCAATTATATTGTATTTAGTTTGTGTACTATGTTTGTGTGTCCTGATATAGAGAGAAGTCACGACATAGTGAATAGAAAGCTAATTCAGAATTGGAAAAATATGGATTCAAGTCTTCTTTCTAACACAGTTTTTGTAACCCTGAACAATTATTTCATTTCTCAATGCTTTAGGGAATTCTCTAAGATGAAAGTAATAGAGAAGATTGTAACCTATCATGATAAAGCAAGTTTTTTGACTCAATGCTAAGGAAATCAAAGGTTGCAATTTTATACATATGAATAGAAGTGTACTTCTCTGATATAAAATAAGTTCCTTGAGGACAGGTTGTTTTCATCTGTTCATTCATACATATAGTTTCCTTGTCTTAAAACCTACTATAGGATTTAGACACAATACATGGATGGATGATAGAAGTTAAATAGATTAAAGGGAATCATTAAAGTTATATGTAAGCTTAAAGGGAGAGGGCTCATCATGTAAGGATATTTAAAGATTATAGATGGGAAGCAATGTCTTTAGGAGATAGGAATATTGTTAAATCTTTTTAATATTCCTAACACTTAGAAAAGTTCCTGGACCAAGTAGGGTTTAAATAAATATTTCTCATGGATGGAGAGATAATTTGATTGTTTCATTGTTATAGACACAATGTCAAAATATCTATATTAAAACTTCCAGCAAGCTCTATAAATGCCTGCTTCTGGGATTATGTAATGAGAACTGCCTTTGGAAGAACAGATATCAGTAAGGTGTTATTCAGACTATTGGGGTGAATATTTGCATTGATGAGATATTTAGTGTATCAAAATATTGCATATCTTCATATCTGAACTCCATTGATATGACTAAGTTTTCCACTGATGCTAGTCTCAATATCTTTACAACTAAACAAATAATTTTCAGAAATTATTTTGTCAAACCTGATGAAATTTTGCTGTGGCTTGACCTAAGCTGGTCTGTGGCCAACACAAATGAAATCTTTCACAAGACCCATATTGATGTCTTTCTATTCCAACACTTGTAGAAGCAAGCAGTTACATTTTAATCTAATAAATAAGGATGCAAATTCATAGGTTCATGAGTCACCAAGCAAACATTAGAGAATAAATAGATGAATCTTAGTGCTTGGTAACTCCAATGATGTTGAGTATTGAAGCGGCCTTTTTTTGACCTACGATTAACAATATAGAAATCTGCTCCATTTCCAGGGAATGCATTATATATGTACTGTAGGCCTTTTATGTCTTATCAAACCTGATGAATTCCATCAAATCTAACCATTCACATTGAAACAAATTATGCTGCCAGAGGGACCAAAAAAACATCACTGGGGAATTATAAGGAGCTATGCATGAAATTGAAGACCTTTGGGGGATGTGAATAATGTTTTCATCACTTCTGCCGATTGAAGGTACAAGCTTAAGGATAGAAAGATATAAACACACATACACATTAAAAGACATATATTTAGGAAGTGAGGGATGAACTAGATCATAAATTGATGTTTGAGCAAAAATTGCTTTCTAAGCGATATCTAAAATATGAGAATTCAGTATTTTCAAATAGAGATCAAATTCATCTAATGAGGGCAGAAATAATTATATTTCCTCAATCTTATCTATATAAGTGAGGTAACTTTAAATTTCAATGATAGGAGGAATAAAAAGAAAATAAAGCCTACATATAACCACTGAATTAGACATAAAAATACATGAATCAACAATGCAAGAAACAATAATTTAACATTCCTAGAAGATTAAACTTTAAAAGGAGCTAGTATGAATCCTCATTGGCTTGGAGATCTATATACAAATGAACAAGGTATTGGTAATAAGTAGAGTGAAATAAGTATTTAAATACAAGAGGATAGATAGTAGAATCCATGGGAAATATTGCAATAAAATAAGAGAGCATAAAAAGAAAAGAGAAGATGATTCAGGATGGAGACATGGGGGATGCTTACATATAAGAAGCAAGAGGCACTCACATGGATGATGATCAAGCAAAAGTAAGTAAAATTAATGAACAGATATTTATTGTTTACTATGACCACTTTATATATGCTGCAACTTTTAAAAAAAAGCATTCCCAAGGAATTCACATTCAATACATGGTGATAATGTACAAATAACTACATTAGATGAATCACTGAAGCTTAAAGAAAATATTTTGGAAAGATACAGATCAACAATGTCAGTGATAATAAACAGTGAAGAAGCAGTATAACTGTTTTTTTTTAAAGCCTAACAATTCAGAAATCATTACTAACTTGAATAGATTTTAGTCAAATGCTGGGTTCAAAACCAGAAGATAAAGTATTAGGAAAAAAATGCAACTTAATGACAGTAAAGAATAGATAACTATTGAAGAGAATATATAAAATAATAGGTTAGGGATTAGCACAGTCAAATGAAAATTTCAGTTAAGGATAACAGAAATCTGTGTGTGTTGGCAGATAATAATGAAAGGATATGCATTAAAGAGAGATTGAAGGTTATAAAGAGGGGGCAATCAAATGGGAAAACTTAAGAATTAATGTGGCAAGGAGTGCAAGGAGGGGTATAGACTTGCTAAAGAAGATGATTAATTCAGTCTAAATGCATTCATTAGGTATGTGAAACAGTGGAGGACCAGATGATATTATATGGTATATATGTAAGTGGATCCAGTCAGTATATCTTATTCAGCATCATGTGAATAAGAATAGAAAAGTACAATGAAAATGGTAACCCATATTTGGAGGTTGACAAAATGTGAGGAGTGAAATGACAAGCTGAAAAGAGACCAGGTGGTAGGTTTTGCAAAGGTTAATTTTGAAAACTATCTTTGTATGTATTTGGAAAAATAAAAGAGTGTTAAAAATGAACTTCCTCTGCCCAGAAGCAAATGCACTGAGGTTGTAGAATCAGAAGGCAAAATCACCATTGAAAGAATTCACCAATCATCTCCTGAAAGAGACCCCCAAATTAAAACCCCAAGGAATATGTGGCTAAATGTCAGGACTGTCACACCAAGGAAAAGATTTTGCTGGCAGCTAGAAAGAAACAATTCAAATACCAAGGATCTATAATTAGAATCACACAGGATCTGTCAGCTTCCACATTGAAGGATCAAAGGGACTGGAACCAGATATTCAGAAAAGCAAAGGAACTTGGATTACAACCAAGAATAACCTATCCAGCAAGAATGAGCATCATCCTCCAAGGAAGAAGATGGTCATTTAATGATATAGGTGAATTACATCTATTTTTAATGAAAACACCAGATCCGAAAAAAAAAAAAATTCGAACTACAAACACAGAACTCCAGAGAAGCATAAAAAGGTAAAAATGAAAGGACTCTTGAGAACTTTATTTCTACTATGAGGATACTTAAAGTTTGGGGGTATAATTAACTAGATATTACTTTGATAATATGAAAAAGAAAACTAGAGGGGGAAAGGTTATCATACTGGGGAAAAGAGGTAAAAGGTGGTAAAATAAGATTTTTTTTTAAAAAAAAGGAGGTAAAAACAAGATAATATCTCAAGAAGAGGCAAAGAAAATCTAATATAATTGAGAGAAAGAAGGGAGGGGGATGAACATTGTGTAATATTACTCTCATCAGCTTGGGCTCTAAAAGTGTATATCAGACATTTGATTTCACAGAGAAACTTGTCTGTTGCCAGAGGGAAGTGGGAGGAAAAGGAGGAAAAGAAAGGGATAAACTAATAGAAAGGCAAATAGAAGAATCAGGGAAAAGGAGTAAAAAAAGGGGGAGGGGATCTAAAGGGTAGGAGATTGTTTGGGGGAGGGGGTCATCAAAAGCAAAATACTGAGGAAAGGGGAAGGGAGAAAGGGGAAAGGAAAGGGGAAAACATAACTTGGGTAAATAAGATAGCAGGAAATAAAGAATTAGTTATTTTAACTGTGAATGTGAATGGGATGAACTTGCCCATAAAGCAGAAGTGGATATCAGACTGGATTAAAAACCAGAATCCAGCAATATGTTGTCTACAAGAAATACATCTAAAACATAGTGACACATATAGGATGAAGGTAAAAAGCTGAAGCAAAACCTATTATGCTTCAAGTGAACAAAAAAAAGCAGGGGTAGCAATCCTTATCTCAGATCAAGTAAAAGCCAGGATAGATCTAATCAAAAGAGATAAGGAAGGAAACTATATTTTATTAAAGGGTACCAAAGATAATGTAGTAATATCAATACTAAATATATATGCACCAAGTGCAATAGCATCCAAATTCCTAGGGGAGAAATTGAGAGAGATGCAAGAAGAAATAGACAGCCAAATGATACTAGTGGGGGACCTCAACCTTGCTCTCTCAGAATTAGATAAATCAAACCACAAAATAAATAAGAAAGAAACTAGGGAGGTAAACCAATTGCTAGAAAAGTTAGATATGATAGATCTATGAAGAAAATTGAATGGAGACAGTAGGGAGTTTACTTTTTTCTCAGCTGTCCATGGAACTTCTACAAAAATTGACCACGTGTTAGGGCATAAAAACCTCAAAATGAAATGCAGAAAGGCAGAAAGAGTAAATGCATCTTTTTCAGAACATGATGCAATAAAAATGACATGCAATATAAGGCCAGGAGTAAATAGATGAAAAGGTAATTGGATATTAAATAATCTGATCCTGAAGAATGAATGGGTGAAAGAGCAAATCATAGACACAATCAATAATTTCATCCAGGAGAATGACAATAATGAGACAAAATATCAAAATTTTTGAGATACGGCAAAAGCAGTTATAAGGGGCAATTGTATATCTCTAGATGCTTACTTGCATAAAACAGAGAAAGAAAAGGTCAACGAATTGGACTTATTATTTAAAAAAAAAAAAACTAGAAAAAGAACAAATTAAAAACCCTCAATTAAATACCAAATTGGAAATTCTAAAAATAAAAGGAGAAATTAATCAAATTAAAAATAAGAAAACTATTGAATTAATAAGTAACACTAAGAGTTGGTTTTATGAAAAAACCAACAAAATAGATAAGCCTTTAATTAAGTTGATAAGAAAAAGGAAAGAGAAAAATCAAATTGTTAGTCTCAAAAATGAAAAGGCAGAACTTTCCTCCAGTGAAGAGGAAATTAGAGCAATAATTAGGAGTTACTTTGCCCAACTTTATGCCAGTAAGTTTGATAATCTAATTGAAATGGTGGAATATCTACAAAAATATAGATTGCCCAGGTTAACAGAAGAGGATATAAATTATTTAAATAGCCCCATATCAGAAAAAGAAATAGAACAAACTATTAGCCAACTTCCTAAGAAAAAATCTCCAGGGCCAGATGGATTTACATGTGAATTCTACCAAACATTCAAAGAACAATTAATTCCAATACTACACAAACTATTTGAGAACATAGGGACAGAAGGTATACTACCAAATTCTTTCTATGAGACCGATATGGTGCTGATAGCTAAACCAGGTAGGGTGAAAACAGACAAAGAAAACTATAGACCCATTTCCCTAATGAATATTGATGCAAAAATTTTAAATAAGATATTACCAATGAGTTTACAAAAAGT
Source organism: Myrmecobius fasciatus (assembly GCA_023553655.1). Classification (NCBI taxonomy): domain Eukaryota; kingdom Metazoa; phylum Chordata; class Mammalia; order Dasyuromorphia; family Myrmecobiidae; genus Myrmecobius; species Myrmecobius fasciatus. The sequence continues at coordinate 10,103 of JAJPUD010023022.1, read as the reverse complement.
CATCCTCAGGATAGTACACTATGACCAACTAGGATTTATACCAGAAATGCAGGGCTGGTTCAATATTAGGAAAACTATCAGCATAATTAATTATATTAATAACCAAACTAACAAAAAACCATATGATTATCTCCATAGATGCAGAAAAAACATTCGATAAAATCCAACACCAATTCTTATTAAAAACACTAGAGAGTATAGGAATAAATGTACTTTTCCTTAAAATGATTAGTAGCATCTACTTAAAACCATCAGAAAGCATCATATGTAATGGAGACAAACTAAAACCATTTCTAATAAGATCAGAAGTGAAACAAGGCTGCCCACTGTCACCATTACGATTTAATATTGTATTAGAAATGTTAGCTTTAGCAATAAGAGAAGAAA